>JZKD02S2013263.1:204928-225929 GCA_000966675.3 Picea glauca
ACACATTTTGAATGATTCATTTTTTTTGTTGTATGTTTTTTCTATTGCAAGTTTGATAGGTCTCATTGACCATTGCTCTGTAAATGCTTCTTGTAGTTTAAATATAACTTGGTTCTTGGAATCATTGGATTTATTTCTATATTGTAACTGGAAAGTATGTCTATACGTTCATTCCACTATATCCCTCATAGTTCTGTAAAAGTTTTCCCCCTTTTGATTAATTTCCAACACCACTCCAGATAAGCTAAGGACCAATTCATCACCATTTACATCTTCTATATTAATTAATTTGGTTTTGTTATGATGACATTATGTTCCATCGTTGTTGGTGCCTATAAAAAATTAAAAAAATTATGTGACAACATTTTCTATGTTGTTTAGATGAGAAAACATCGGTGTTTTTTTTTATGCACCCTATATTTTAAATTTATTTATTTATTTTTAAATTGGCTTTATTGGTGCTCCTTAGACATAAACGCATTAGTGTGTTTCTATCAAAATGGCACACCAGAAAATCGGAAAATGTTTTTAAAAAAAAATGTCAAATCAGAAATCATTTAAAAGAATAAATTAAAAGTGAGAGGGTCGACTATGTTTGGGATACGATGCAATAAGTGGTCCATTTGCATCACATTCCAAACACTTATATATAGAAAAAAAAATCCATTATATCTAAAATACCTAAAACAAAAATCCTTAATTCTAAAGTGATAGGGAGAGTTAAACCCTAGGGTGAAATTTTGCATTCACGTAAGCAAACAAAAACAAGGGTTTAAGGTAAGTATGATTTATTCATTTATTTATTAATGTAGGGTTTTGAATGAATCACCATACCCTTCAAATCCTTTTTTTTTAATATTTGTGTTGTTCCAAAGTATTCTTATGCTCCACAGTGCTCCCCGATATGTCTCTCTTATAAATCCATCTCCTATAAATTTTGGCAAAATAATGAAAATATTGACTACCTTCTTAATATTAATTTTTTTTTATGAAAAGGGTTTAGAGTGAATCACCATACCCTTCAAATTCTCATATTCTGAATAATATTGTGGTTCCAAAGTATTTTACTCCTCAACAGTGTTCCTCCATATGTCTCTCTTGCAAGTCTCTTCTGTGCAAAATTTTAAAAAATAATGAAATAGTGAATAACCTTTTAGTATTTAAATGACTATGAAATTTGATTCCCGCTCTTTTTTTAATTGTTTAAAAAAAACACATTTTTTTTCAGCACAACGATGGGTTTATGTAAGATGCATCGGTGTGGCCATATTACATTACTCACTGATGTGTCCATATTAATTGACGCATCGACGACATATAGTTTTTTTTATTAACAAAATCTTGAAACACGATGTGGTTCATTTTTCAATGCACCGATGGTTATTATTAATATGCACATCAATGCATTTTTGGTTTATAAGCGCACCAGGATGATTTTAAAGTTATTTGAATTTTTATTTGCAAAAAAATAGTATATTCATCTCAAATTATCTTTTAGGATGAATTCACATGACTTACAATACTTCAGTATATATTTTAAATTTTATGTCGTCTTATTCTTAAAAAATGGTTTCAAAACTATATTCAAACTCATATTTTGGTATGGTCCTCGAAATTTATTTTATATATGTACATGAAAATTTATTGCTAATTTTGTTGAAATGAAGGGAGAAAACCTTATTATATGATCAAATGGTCAATTCTTCAAATTCCATCCCATTCTATATTTCTCAATGTCCATCATGGAGTTCTCCCTTTCCATCTCCAGTAAGTTTAACTTATTTTTATTTATGTTTTGATTATCTCATTGATTTTTTTTTTATCCATGTCAATCTAAATAAAAATGTATCCAAATTTGCAGGATCCTGATTTAGAATCGAGTTCAAATGCATAAAATATTCCAATACTGGTTCAAAAATGTTGGAAGGTCTTATCAGGAGCAACATACCACAAGGAGTTGGTAGATGAAAATGGTCAACCGCTTGACCCTGCTAATTGTGACATTTAATCTTCTAGCCACAATCTTGGGTCGATGATGGTAATGCTTTTTTGGCATAATGTAATTTGAACAAACAAATTATTGCATTGTGCTTACTAATATCATAGATTACTAATGTTCAATATTTTTGAAACTAGGATTATTCTGATGATGAAAAACCTACCTACCATCTTCCATTGCACCCCACAACATTGTCAGCCTGAGAGAAGGCTGCAATGAGAGCACAACTCAGAAAGGAAGCATGCGAAGAATGGTTAAATCAACCATCTATTCAATTCCCACTACATCCAGATTCACCAATTAGGAATGACTACAACAACAGTAGTTCGTCAGAAGTTGGCAATGGAGACAATAAAAAAGAGGTTGGTATGGATAATTACTTATGGGATATGACTACCATGGAGACAATGTTGTTAGACACATTCTAGAACGATGAGCTATCAGATGATGCTCATATCAGTGATACCATTTTATAAAGACTAAAATATACTTCCACCACCCCTCTCTTTGGACCTAGTGCCTAGTCAAAGTCTACCCAACTTGGGACAAAAATGTTACTTTACAACATGAAAACAAAGTTTGGCATGCCAAACACATGTTTCTAAACAATATTGAGGTAATTGACCGACAAGTGCCTTATATTAATTTTGATAAATCTTTTCACACAATCAACATTAGAAATGGTTTCTTTCATAAACGTTAATTGACCTTGTACATTTGTATTTCCCGCTAACTGTAGGATATTGAAAGATAATGTTCTTCCTAGTGATAATGTTTTTCCTGGTAGCTGTGAAGAGGCAAAGAATTTGTTGAAAATGTTGGGTGTTGAGTATATATAATATCATGCATGTCTGAATGATTGTATTCTATATAGAGGAGAATATGAAAACAAAGAGATATGTATGAAATTTGGGCATGACATGTACCATAAATGAAATAAAAATGGTAAATCACATGGTCCTCCTCATAATATGTTAAGGAAAATGCCTACAATCCCAACAATTTAAAGGCTCTTTCATTGAAAAGAATTATCTATGTTGCAGGGATGACATGCCTCGCATAGAAGTGATTCGAGAGTTATGTGAATCCCAACAGATTCAATAACCATGAAGCATATAGAGAATACATGGCTAGAAAAATTCAAGGATGAAGTACAGAGTCTACGAATCAACATAGAAATGGATGGCGTGGACCCATATTCCCTCCAAAATACCAAATATTATGTTTGTCCTCTAGTAGTGATCAATAACAATATCCCCCCATGGTTGTTTTTGAGGAATGAACATCTTATGTTAGCTCTTATAGTCCCTGGTGGAAGACAAGTGAAGAATATGGATGTATACCTACAACCATTGGTAGATGAATTGAAGGAATTATGGGAATGGATACATGTATATGATGTATCAAGACCCATCACAACATAGAGGATTTTTACATTGTATGGCATATGTGCTTACACCACACATGATCATCCAGGCTTAGGAGTTTTCCCTAGTAATTAACATGTTTATTGATTTGTTTATATACATAACAATATTTATTTCCATATTTAATTCACTGTGATTGACATTCTATTCTTAAACTCTAACGTGTTATGTATACAATAATTTTGCAGGTCTTGTAACTAAAGGCTATCATGGATTTAAATGTTGTGTACCTTTTTTGAAGGCTAGGTGGTCCAACAACCTATGAAATCTGGTGTACGATTGCTTGAGGGTATTCCTCCTAGAAGAACACCCTTATATAATAGAAATATCCACTTTCAATGGTAAACCAAAGAGAACCCAAAGGCCTACAATAATGACATGAGAAGAATGGATTAGAGCATATGAGAGAGAAAAGGAGAAGGATATTGCATAAATGTTTGATTCAAATGGGAAGCCTATGTTCGATGATCTAGAATTATTATACACTATGTTGAGAAATTTCCCATTGGGATGAAAAATAAATCTATCTTTTATGAGATCCTATATTAGGAGAATCTAAGGATTTCCCACTTACTAGATCCCATGCATATATTTAAAAATGTTTCATCTTATTTATGGAGGCAAATATCATTGAAATAAAGTGACACATTGGCTGTGAGGAGAGATATTATTTCTTCAAAAACTAAAAAGAAACATTGACCAAGACAAGAAAGTAGAAGAGAGGTTGGTCCCTCTTGGTCTTTCAAAGAAGGTGATGTCCCATGGATTTTGAAGAAAGAAGATATTTCTTTGGAAAAGGAAGTTATATTGGGTGTGAAGGTGCCTTCTTTATATGGGTATTACCTACGATGTTGCTTCACTATGCGTCAATACTATTTTTCTAGGTTGAAATCACATGACCATTTGAACATTATAAAGGTACGACATATGTCAAAAATATGATTTTGTTATTTGTAATTTTTAATGTTATGCCATGGGATAAAACTTAATTGATTTTTTATGTGTTTACTTTGTAGTGTCATTATCCTATGCTTGTGCATGGCTGTGTGAACCATGACTTCTCCCATGACCTATGGCATGCCATATCTAAATTATATTCATTTGTAGGTTGGATCACATCAAATGAAATTCATATGGATAACATTCCATGGTGGAATCAAGAGATAACTGGGATTGTTTGTATGTTTGAGAAGGAACTACCACCAAGTTTCATGGAATTGTAGGTTCATGTTCTAATTCACCTAGTAGATGAAGTTGAATTAGTTGGGGTGGTTTCATGTCGTTGGATGATTTTTTTAGAGAGGTACATGAAGAAATTTAAAGGATTTGTTCGTTAAAGGGAAAAACCTGAGGGGTCTATGGAAGAGGTGTACATATCATATTATTCTTTCTATTATTCCAGTGAGCACATCAAGCAGATCAAAAATAAACCAGGTGCAATGATTTTGGATGATGAAAGAGATGAAGACAAAAGAGAAGGGGAGCTTCTCCACAGTAATTATGAATGGAAAAAGGCACTTGATAAATAGTAAGAGAATTATCGTTTGTCAAATTTCTACACAGTAATTATTCAAACTGAACTTCGTAATGTATATTTTCATGATCTCATATGTAATATATGTTGGTTTGGATTCATGAATACATCAAAAAATTCATAAATTGATGCCATAAATAAATTCGTTATTTACAATTTGGAGGCAACACAACCATGTGTCGCATTGTATGAACATAAGAGGAGGAAATGGGAAAGTGACAAGAAATAATTCAGTCGGTTTAATGGTAGAAACATGCCTTATCCTGATCATTTGAAATAAAATATTCCAATGATATGGCCGAATAGTTGGGTTGTTGAACAATTCAGAGAGAAATACGGTGCATCCATTCATTACCCGTGTGAAGAAGAGGATGTACTAAACATAGGGATTGGTTAAAACAACTCAGTAATAATATTTTTGTGTACATAATTTTTAACTTCATAATGCACATTTGAATGGTAAGTACATCTATATTATTTTATATGTTAATGGTTGGGTTATTAGACACATATTGAAACTTTGATTTTCTCACTTTTTTATAGGTGCATTTGTTCCCATCTGTGTGGGCATATGGACATCATTTTTACATAGAGGATTCCAATGATAGATACATGACACAAGACTATGGAGTGGAAGTTGATTTCGACCAATCTATCCATGCCAGCCACCATGATCAAAACGCCATACAGGGGAATTTAGGTTATGTTGGAATGATACAAGAGATCATTTGAGTGAACTTCTCTTATTTCCAATGTGTTATTTTTAGGTGCAAGTGGTGGGGAACCTTTGATCAGAATAATGTAAAGGAATATAGTGATCACATCTAACAAAAGACAAGAATTTTCTAACATCATCATCATGCACATCTAACAAGAATCATTTAACATACACATCTATCAAGCACATTTAACATTTAACATATATAACATGACCTGAAAATGTACACATTAACATCAACATATAAATTAATTAAGTATATCATCATGATCAGCACGAAAAATGCATGTCTAATGAAAATGTTATAGCATACACATCTATCAAGCACGTTTAACAAACATATCTAACATTACCTAACAATATACACATCAACATCAACATATAAATTAAGTACATCATCAACATGATCAATAGAAAAAAAAAACACCATATATATATATATATATATATATATATATATCATGGACAAGTCAAATAACTGTTATAACATATGTGGTCTAGCCGGTGGGATAGTCTTCATATATACAATAGTAGTGGAGACCTAGTATGTAGTGGAAGATGATGGATAATGAATAGGTGTTGCCTGCTCATCTAGGTGAGGTGAAAGAGGAGGATGAGGAATAGTTTTGGAATTCTCATCTAGGTGAGGTGAAAGAGGAGGAGGAGGAATATGTTTCTCCTCCTCATTATCTAGGTGAGGTGAAAGAGGAGGAGGAGGATGTGGAGAAGGATGATCACATAGACCCTCATAAATCGATGGGGTACTGGATGAACGGGTTGTACTAGAAAAAGATTTGTACCTATCATCAGGATACCTCCTCACTTCTAGTATCTTGGTCTTGGGCACATGACCATTCTAGAATAAAGAATAATTTTGGAGAATAAAACACAAGACAACTGGCAAGAAAAGAAACACGCACAATGAAAACACACATGCAGAGGCATAAAGCATATGAAGTACGCATGAAATAATACCTAACCATGCTAGGTTTAGGGTTTTGGTAAGAAGTTGTAATGGTTAGTAACCCAATAACATGTATATATAGGTACCTAGGAGGTCTAGGTAGGGGGTTCGATTATTCTCGGTCGAGAGTTCTATTTTTTAGAGGTTCAGAGTTGGATGTCATGTTGGTTGTCATGTTTTCATATTGTTACTCTGACCTAATTTTGTAAGTTGTTGAGCTGAAGAGAGGGACTAAGGTATATCTTGAGGGTTATATCACAAGTTGAGGAGTCTCGTGCGATCTGGTCGGCCTCATCGTAATATTGTGACTTGTTTTGATGGAGATTTGTAAGGCACGAGGAGCTATGGTGTTGGAACCAAAATAATAAAATAGCATAATAGAGAAATCTTCGTGGACATACCCCAGGAGGGGTGAACCATGGTATACCCTACATTATGCGACCAAATGTTATGCATCTTCTTTGATGTTGATGATTAGATGTTAGATAACTGAATGAATGAATTAGTTAGATCTGATATTTTACACACATGAGTAAGAATGAAAATATAATAAATCTAGATGTATGAGATAGTAGATGAATGAAGAGCATAGAGGGTGCCATCACAGATCCCCACTCATTCCCAAGATGCAAGCATCTGAGCGATGCAACCACCCATATAACTATCTTGGGTGAGACCATGAAGCGCATCCTATGCACTTTGTTTCCTTTTTGTTTACCAGGAGGGTGATCGAGGTGGATATTGGTGGCCACCCACCTATTCCACGGTCTCAAAAAACAGTTTTCCAACATGGCATTTTTTCGACAGTTTTTTCGGTTCCAAACTTCTAGGGCCATTTTGAGGCCCTAAACGACATTTTTTGGGGACTTAGATCCTAGGTGAGTGCTAAAAAAATTGATTTGGGCCAGTCAAAAATTCATTCTTCTTGGTTATATCTTTCCAATAGTGCATTGAGCACCCCAAGTAGAGATCGTATGAAAATTTTATACCCCCGGGAAGTCAGCGTATCAACTACCCTGATCGGGGCCTGCAAACGTTTTGGATTTTCATCTTCCAGAGTTAGGGTTTTGGATTTTACTTATGTTAAAAATGCCTTTGGAGACTCATTGTAACAATCATCTTCTTGAGAATGCGAGTAGTGGACACATCTCTTCTCAGAGATAAGTTGCCACCATTCTAGCGAGTCTTTCACTCTGTATTTTTACAGTCTTTACATTTTCGCTCATTAATAGAAAATTGTGTATTACTGTATCTTTGTGTTTATTCTTGAATCTCTGATACATTTATGTTATATTATTGGATATCCGAGATATATATATACATTTCTATAATCCAGATGAGTGGTATCAGAGTCAACTACTCTTGATCTTTTTCCAGTGCATGTCCCCCACGAGGTCCAAGTATAAAAAGTTAGTTCTCTAGATTGTATCTATTGAGGAAAATATCTCTTACACTCCCAAGAAACCCTCCATGGTGAAAGAAAAGAAAAATGATGGAGCAGAAGATTCTATTAATCTGTTGCTTGAGAAATCTCTCATGCGACAGAGGGACGAAATTATGGAAAATGTTACCCACATCCTTCAACGCCTACCGATAACAATAGGCATGTCTTCATTCAGTGGCCACTTTGGACGAACCTCGCCTTTAAATGTGTAGGTCAATTTTGAGATTCACGTATTTGAAGCTCAGATAGATGTGGATGCCCTAGACAAATGGTTAAATATGCTAGAAGGTTATTTCTCTGTTCACCATTTTTCTGATAGGGAAAATACCAGCTTCTCTCTTCTTAAGGCTCTCCCCCATGTTAAACATTGGTGGGAAAATTATTGGGAGCAATGTTCCATAGAGGAGTCTGGAATATATGGGGTTGAAACTTGATCCCACTTGGTATTTTTTTGTGGATGCGGTAAAGGAACAATATTACCATGTTGGAAATTATGAGGAGCAATACATAACATGGATGACACTATGACAAGAAAGGGGCCAAGAAATTCTGGAGTTCACGAATACCTTCCATACCTTGCGCACCAAGTTGGGTATCAAAAACTCTGAATGACATTTGGTTCTAAAATACCACGAGACTCTACACATATATATCCAAACTGAAACAGATTTTTTGGACATCTCATCACTCGGTTTTGCTTATCGATATGTTGTTAAAATCGAGAAGAAATTTAGGCACCAGAACAAATGGGATTTTTTATCTGCAAATCCACACAACCAAAGTATGAGAAAGATGGTCCTAAAAAACAACTTCCTGAAAGCCAGTCTAAGTCGCAGGAAAAGAAAGGTCACGGGAAGGCAAAGAAGGACACTAGAAAATGGTGCAATTTCCACAAAATTCCTTGGCACAACACCGATGAATTTCTCTCAAAACATTCATTGGTGGTCGAGATCAGAGACAAGGAGTTGAACCCTGATTCAAAATTTGATTATGAAAATATCAATAGAGGACAGATCATTGACGCAGATCCCACTGCTATTGTTGCGACTACAACAATTCAACCAGAAGAACCAACAGATCCTGAAGAGGGGGAGCTCTTTTTTCATTCACAGATGTGGGTGAAGGGGACCCCGCTACATTTTATTGTTGATAGCGGAAGCCAGAAGAACCTCATCTCCACAAAGGTCACCAAACAATTGGGATTGTCGACAACACCACACCTAAAACCATACAACATCGAGTGGATTCATCAGGGATGAGATCGTTGTGTCAACCACCAGTGTTGATTGTGATATGACATCCAACCCTTCAAGTATTAGGTATTATTTGATGTTTCCCCGCTGGATGTTTGTGTTGTTCTCTTAGGCCAACCCTATATGTGGAAACGCCATGTTGTTTATGAGTCTCGACCTCGTAGTGTCATTGTTTCTCTGGGGGGTCATCTCTACATAATAACAGAGGTAGTTCAGACTACTATCCCACCTAAACAGTGCCACAAGGTAGTATCTCATACTACAAAATTCATCTTCTTCACAGTCTTTTCAAAAGGTGAACAAAATAACACTGCAACCACTGTAGCCTCAGTCCAAGCACCTTTTGACCAACAAAAGTAGGTCGAAAATATTGAAGTAAACTGCAAGGATTATTTATGCACATGGTCATCTCATGTAACCATACTGGTTAAAAAGGTCCAACCCTTCTAGCCACTGGTTTGTGATAGCCTTCCACAAACCAAGCAGTGTGACGTCTCTAGCAAGGCAAGCAACTCACCAAGATTCATATTCAACACTCGCTTTCCCCTCTCCCCGAGAACTCAACGCAATGGAGACCATTTCTTCCTAAGGAGGAAGGATTGATCCAGGTGGATATCGATGACCACCCACCTATTCCACGGACTCGAAAAATAGTTTTCCATCTTGGCAGATTTTCGGCAATTTTCCCAGTTCCAAACTTCCAGGGCCATTTTGAGGCCCTAAACGACATTTTTTGGGGACTTTGGGCCCAGGTGACTGCTAAAGAAATTGAATTGGGATAGTGAAAAAAAAATATTCTTGGTTATAGCTTTCCAAAGTTGTATCGAGTGCCCCTAACAAAGATTGTATGCAAAGTTTATTCCCTCGGGAAGTTGATGTATCAACTACCCCCATCGGGGCCCGCAAACCTTTTGGATTTTCATCTTTCGGGTTCATGGTTTTGGATTTTACTTTTGTTAAAAAGTCCTTTAGATCCTCATTCTAATGATCATCTTCTTACGAATGAGAGTAGCAGACACATCTCTTCTCAGAGATAAGCTTCCACCATTCTAGCGAGTCTTTCACTCTGTATTTTTACAGTCTTTATACATTTTCCCTCATTAATAGAAAATTGTGTATTACTATATATCTGTGTTTATGCTTGCATATTTGATACATTTATGTTATATTATTGGATATCTGAGATATATTTTTACATTTCCTTATTATATCTCTTCTTTCATTTTGTGCCGAAAATAATCTGGATCGAAGGGGCGATAGTTTTGAGGGTTTTGCTGGAAATCAAGTGAACCTAAACCTGGGTCAACCCAAGAATTATAGACAGAATGAAGTAGAACCAACAAATGGTTTCATTTTCAGTTGGAACAAAAAGGGAGTGAGTGAATGAGATATTTTGAAGATTCATGAAGATTTGGCCACAAAACGCTAAAAGAATGAGAATATAAATGGGGATGTTGAGGCCATGGAACCCAACAAAGGCAGAGATTGAGAGTTGGTTGAAAAAAAAGGAGTTGGAGTTCACGCAGAAATATAATAGAAACCTGAAGTTAATAGCATGCAAATATTTGGACAAGAATGTATTCATTGACTTGCATGAAGTATTTTTTTGTGATTTCCCGCATGTGTTTCTAGAGTGGATATTGAGGTTTAACGAAAACCATCCTACAAATCATATCAGACAACTAGAATGAAATCTTTTTGAGATCATGTAGTTACAACAAGTTGATAGTAAATTTATGTGTGCAATAGATTTCTGGTTAGAGAACATTGTTGTGGGATTTATCACAAAATTTGCAGTAGATATTGTGAAGTCTTACAGCGCAACAGAGAAATAGTTCCTAAAGGTACCATGAGGTAATTATATCATATCATTGTATACTTCCATTAATATGTTATTGTATAACAAAGGTGTAATGGAAATGGCCTCAGACAACTAAACTTCCCTGCGTGCATGGGGGAAGCACTGACAAGAGACAAAGAAATGGAGGAAGAGATGGATAAAGGAAAGAAGGAGGAGGCCTTGGATCCAATCATGATGGAGGAATACTAGATCAAGAAGATGATGGAAACAACTGGAACAACACACAGTGGAGTACCGTACCAATATAATATGAACAATAAGAAGAGATCCATATCCATGAGGGAAGGCTTGACAAGTGATGAAGAAGAGGTAGAGGATCTACGGGTTGTGGAGAAAATTAAGGAAATCATGTGTGTGACATATGAAAGGAAGACAAGAGGTCCAAGAGAAGAAATTGAAGGAAGAACTCCTATACATATCAGTGTCAGTGTGGAACCCATAAACCCATGTGCAACTAATACACCAGAAAGAACACCACCATTTAGAGAACCAAATTTCAGTGGAAGAAATGCAGTAGGAAGTACATATACACAGGGAGCAACAATTGGGGGAGCCAGTTCAGGAAGCATTAGTCAAATATCTACACCACACAGAGGTAGTAGTTCAACATTCAAGATGGCAAGACATGATCCCACCTGAGGTTGCCAGAATTTAAAGGAGAGGTGTCGGAGGACCCTGAGAAGCACTTGTTCA
Source organism: Picea glauca (assembly GCA_000966675.3). NCBI lineage: Eukaryota > Viridiplantae > Streptophyta > Pinopsida > Pinales > Pinaceae > Picea > Picea glauca. The sequence goes on from JZKD02S2013263.1 coordinate 216,822, forward strand.
TCTGTGAAAATATCTGGGAAGAGAAACAAATCAAGCATGAGCATACTAAACTTGCATAGTTATCCATCACAATAAGAGATTGTGCACTGTTTCGGTACATGAGCTTAGTTGCAAACAATCCACCGGGAACAACCAAAAAAATTGTGGATATCAAGAAGCTGCTAATAAATGAATTCCAGAAGCCTACAGAAACCAGGAGAATTTGTCTGGGAGATAGATGAAAGATTCAAACGATTGAAGTGAAAGTGTAAGTATGGCATGAAATATATTCAACTTAGGCATTTGTTTATCAATTCAATGCTACCAAATTTGAAATAACCCTTGATACAACAGAAGTTTTAGACCCAGGAAGAGGCTCTGCAGGAATCCCTACAATTGAAAGAGAACCAATATTAGAAGACAAATCCAGCAATAGAGGAGCTCAAGGAAGACCTGACAAATCTAATATTCCAATTAAACCAAAACATGAGTAGCAAAAAAAGAGAAGCATTTTGGTGTACCACATGAAGGACAGAAGGACACCACAAGAACAAATGCCCAACATTCGCGCAATACATGGCAACAATATTTCAAAACCCTTTGTCATTAGGAGGAATATGTTGTGAGATATCTAAGACACAAGGGCATGATCCATATCATTGTCCAATGATGCAGACATACCAGACAATGCTTAAGAGTTCATATTGAAACTTTTTCAAGTCAGTAGGCCATGATGACAAATATTGTAGGACAATGGAGCTGATGAGGGAAAGAACATCAGACAACTATAGGGTTCAGGAAGAGATGATGATAGGGAAAGATGCACCACATTTTAACTAGGTACCAACCCCATATAACACTGCACAACTGCAGTAAAATACCACGCAGCCATAGTATAATCCCACACACTATAACCAGGTGCCACAGTACAACGCACTGTGAGGTGATAGAGTTGTCTATAGAGGTGTAGGATGTGATATATGAGGCTTTGGAAGAGGCAGAGGAATGGTGGTATGCCATAATTGTCAACAACTAGGGAATTATGTAAGAGAATGTCCACTTCCACCTACAACATGTATGTACTGCTGCGCATCCGACCATGACACATAAGAATGTCCGACACTATTGGGGAAGATCCAGGAAAAGAGAAATTAGAACAATCAGAATGTTCAATGGATTTCTTCATGAGCGAGGGATGATGGAAGAAATATCAACATAGTTACGTATGGAGGAGCTAAGATAGGATATGATGCAGTAAGACAAGAGCCAGAAAAACACCAATGGGTGAAGAAGAATGTTGAACCGCAGAAGAATTTCGATGCGCAGAACGAAAAGGGGATATTTAAGCAAGCCAAACATTGCATTTACATCAAATGTGCAACATACTTAGGATGTAGTAATGTACGAGATGCATTCATCGTTGGATAACGCTAAGGAATCACAACCTCTAGGAGAAGTAAGTACCATAAATGATTTTTTGCAATCATGTGTTAAAATACTAAATGATCCATCATTTGTTAAAGTATTACAAAATATGTTACAAATATGTAGCACAGATGTAGAGGGAAAGCTAGAATATAAAATAGTTAATCATCTGCATGTGAGGATAAGGACAAGTAGAGAATTCGGACTGAATGCCAACATTGGAGATTTCAACATGGGGGATATTATACTAGATTGAGGCTTCAAATTTAATGTACTACCCAAGAAGACATGACAATGTATGTGAGAGCCCACATTAGGATATTCACCTATTCAACTGAAACTAGCAAACCAACATATGGTTCTGCCAATTGGAAGGCTAAAGGGTGTGGCAGTAGATCTGGATGGAGTGCACACTAAAGTCGATTTTGAAGTGATAGAAATTGTTGATGGTACAACACCTTATTTGACATTGCTTGGATTGGATTGGGAGTTTGATAATCAAACCATAATCAATCTGAAGATGAGGAATATGAAATTCAATTGAGGAGAGTATATATTCATTGTTCCATTAGATCCATCAAAAGGAGAAAGGTTTGTAGAACCCACTTGTTTATCCTTGGAGTAAATTAACCAGTTATAAAGAACCATCGCGCGAGAACAAGATTATGTGAATCCAAATGCATATGGGGTACTCATTTAGAGAAGTATCACGCCATTCACATCAGACTTAGATACAGGGTTGGAGGATTGGCAACTAATATTACATGAAGTCTCCACAATAAGGTGCAAAAGAATAGATCGTGCAGTAAGATGGGTAGGTATAGAGATAAGAGAACAACCTAGATATTATGGGGTAAATGATTTAGAATAATTCCTAACAAGATACGAATAGGAAGTGTTAGAAAATAAGAGTCTCTTAGCCCCGGATATAGCACTCAAGGCAACACCTGTAAGATGATGGGGTGTGCACAAAGAGACAGTCAAGTACTGGTACCAATGTAAGTGGTTACTGCGCATCAGATTTGGCGCAGAACAAGGAAGCAACCAACTGTAGAGATATGATGGACATGGATACCAACAAAACACTTAGAGAAGTGAAGAACATTATGGAGAATGACACCACCAAAAGAATGGTCTCATCACCTTATTCATACATTGGAAGGGATTCCAACAAATTGGTATGTAGACTAGGATTTGCGTAGAGGCACTGCAGAATGGACAACATTACAACAAAATTTTATAGTCATTTTCTCATTTGAACATGAGAAAACTAACATTGATTCAACACTCAAGCAAATCAAAGGGGTGATATTCATTAAGGAACCAGAAGTTGAACTCATAACATAGTACCAACAACATAACATACAGACAATGAAAGAACTATTGTCATGCTACCATGTGTAGGAAGAAGCACCAGATGAAGATGGCCCACGCAAAATTCAGATTACAGAAGTTGAAGGTGCAAGAAATTTGGAAGATCCACATTTAGAATCATAAGTGTTTTTTGCGTTGATCAAAGTGAATAAAGTCAACATTGGGACAATTGAGAATCCCAAAATGGCCAACATTAGAGACTATTGGGATGAACAAATAGTAGAAAACATAACAGATTTATTGCACGAGTACAATGACCTGTTCCCAACAATGTTAATAGAGATGAAAGACATAACATGAGAGCTATGATATATGAAGATACCTCTCAAACCTGAGGCTAGATCAATCTTACAATGACCATATAGACTGAACCCAATATACAAGCAAAAAGTAAAAGTAGAAATTGAAAGAATGTTGGAGGCTAGAATCATAGAAATAGTAGAGGAATCTAAATGGGTAAGCCTTATTGTAGTTCAAGAAAATTAACATGGAGGGATAAGGATCTATGTGTATCTCAGGAAGTTGAATGATGCTTTCCTACATGACCCTTTTCCTAAAACTTTCACAGATGAGGTATTAGAGAATGTAGGAGGCCAGGAATCATACTCATTCACATATGGATTCACAATCTACCATCAGATCAAGATAGCTCCAGAAGATAGGTACAAAACCAATTTTTCCACAGAATGGAGATCCTACTAATATACAATCATGCCTTTTGGAATGAATAATGCACCAACAATATTCTCAAGAGTAGTCATAGCTACACTCAAGTAATTCATTCATCAGTTTTTAGAAGTATATATGGATGATTGGACAGTCTACAGTCTATTGAAATATCGTGTAGAGGTATTAAGGCTAACGTTGGAAAGATGCACGCAGTGTCAAATATCATTAAATATCAATAATTTCATCTTTGGGATACTATTGGGCCATATAGTGTGAAAACAAGGCTTGCTAGTAGATCCTTCCAAGATTGCAATTATTGTCAATTTACCACCAGCAAAATGAGTACGTCAGTTGAGAGAAAAAATGGGAAACGTGACCTACTATAGGAAATTCATAAAAGGGTATGCATTGATCACTTCTGCAATGGTGAAATTATTGAGGAAAGATAGTAAATTTCAGTGGAATGAGGACTGTTAGTGAGGTTTGGAAACTCTAAAAGAAAATATGGTAACATCACTAATACTAGTATTCCCAGATTGGGAAAAGGCATTTCATGTGCATGTAGATGCATCATCCATAGCACTTGGAGCTATTATGGTGCAACCAAGACCTAAAGAGTTAGACCATCCTATAGCATTTGCAAGCAAAAATTTGTCAGAGTCAAAGCATAACTACAATACTACAGAAAAAGAAGGCTTAGCAATGGTATATGCACTGTAAAAGTTTAGACACTATCTACTTGGGAAACACTTTAAAATGTTCATAGATCATTCTTCCCTCAAATACCTAGTTAATAAGCAAGTGTTGGGGGGGAGAATTTGTATATGGTTACTGTTGTTTCAGGAATTTGACTTTGAAGTGATAGTCAAGCTAGTGAAGTTGAAGGCAGAACCTGATCACATGTCAAGGATCACCAATGGAGTAGAACCTACGAATTTGGAGGACAACTTCCCTAATGCACAGTTATTTTTAGTCCAAGTAGTTGATGAATATTTTTCTGACATCATTCAATACTTGAGTATAGGGACCACGCCACAAGAATTCAACACTGTATAGAAGAAAAATCTAGTAGTCAGAGATATAGACTATCAATTCATTGCAGGACACTTATACAAGATGGGTGTAGAATACATTTTGAGAACATTCATACTAGAACATGAGAGGCCTAGGATTCTAGCAGAGGCCCATGAGGGAATAGCTAGAATACATTATGCAGGAAAAGATACCGCAAAGAAGGTATTGCATGCAGGAATGTGGTGGCTGGCCATTCATAGAGATGAAAAGGACTACTGCCAGAGATTTGATGTATATCAGAGGGCTGGAAAACCTAATATATGGGATGATATACCCCTAAGACCACAAGTAACCTTGCAAGTATTTGAAAAATGCGAAATAGATTTTGTGGTAACAATTAACCCACCAACAAATAGGTCAGGAGAAATTTATATCATTACTACGACAAAGTACTTAACAAGATGGGCAGAAGGAGCACCAGTAAAATTTTGCAGTGTAGAGACAACAACACACTTCATGTTTGAGCAAGTGATCACTAGATTTGGATTCCCAAGTATTTTGATGAGTGACCAAGGCACTCACTTCATCAATAGTACTATCAAGTCTATGATTGAGGAGTTTGAAGTATATCATCAAAAGTGTACACCATATCACCCTCAAGCAAATGGAACAGTGGAAGCCTTTAATAAGATCCTAGAGAATCCACTGAAAAAAATCTGCAATGTTAACAGGGACGATTGAGACATGAAGATACCAGCAGTATTATGGCCATACATGACTACATGCAAAAAGTTGACAGGGCACACACCATTCAATTTGGTGTATGGACAAGAAGCAGTGGTGCCATTATAATTTTTGGTACCTAGTCTCCATGTAGCAACAATCACTAACATGACAGAACAAGGCATAATACAGGAAATGCTAAGTTAGATGATGGTGATGAAAGCACATAGGATTCTAGTAGGATTTCACCAAGAGGTTTAGAAAGAAAGGGACAAATCTTGGCATGATAGACATGTTAAAAGGAAGAGTTTGAAGGAAGGAGAACTAGTCTTGTTGTATGAAAGTAAATTTCTTCAGCACCTGGGAAACTTTAGAATGCATTGGTTGGGACAATATAAAACAAATATTGTCACTGATGGGGGACTTGTACAGTTGAAATATCTAGGAGGTGCATAACTTAGAGGAATTATCAATGGGATTTGAATGAAACTATATAGGAACAGTCAAGCTCCTAGTACTTAGGAAGTTATATGCGGTAAAAAAAATAAAAATACTATGCAAGACATCAAAATAATGTGTGCAACAACATAGGAGTTACCGCTCTAGACATCAGAAGACAATGTGAAAAAAAAATGGACTTAACATGATGAGAATAAAAAGTCCATGTGCAATGACAAAATGACATAGCACGCACTTGGAAAACTCATCACACCGGAAAAAGGACCAACGGTTAAAAAAATGAAGAAATTGAAAAATGGCGGTTACAAAGAAAAGGGGCAGCATCGACAAGGACTACGCCACAAACTGAACATACAGTTCACACAACTACGTAGGTGAGTCTGACATTCAGGGTAACTAGTGATGTGCTGCAAACACCAGTAAAAGATGTAGTGCAGGTCAAGATGGTATTTGCTAAGATACCAACAAAGGCTCTATATAGACTCCAAGTCAGCATCATGCAGGAGGTGCAGTCATGTGTGAGGACAGATGTAGCCGAACTGCAGGGAATCAAGAATGGAAAGGAATAATTAGAGCTCATTTTCGAACAAGAAAGGTTCGAGAGCGAATAATAAAAGGAGTGTGTGGATAAAATTGAACAGGGGATGACAATAATATAGAAACACCTTCTGGACAGCACGCGGGCCAAGAGTCCAACGACAAAGGAAAAACTTAATCCGATTTCCCAAACTATCAACCAATATAGGCAACATATTGAGGAACTGAAGGAGAATCTGACTATGATGACTCCACCTAAGGCTAGGGAGAAATAGAAAGTGGAGGCTTCACTCCAACTGGCAGAGTTGGAGAAACAAGTTAACACAGCTGCAAAACAATTTGACAAAACAACATAGCTCTGGACAGTGTTGGAGGAGGATGAGTAAGTCCAAAAGTGGGACCAACAAGAATAAAGGATAATTGTCGAGATCCAGGACCTCAAGCAAAGGCAGAAGAGGATGGGAATCACTAAGCATTTAAAAGGAATGCATGACATGAAGAGATTATAGGCCGAACTGAAGACGACGCAAGCACACAAACATGAGAGTTAGGTGCAAATGGAACCCCTCCAAGAGAAAGAAACAGACATGATAACATATCAAGAGGAAGAGAATAAGAACATGGCGCAGACATAGGTGGAGTGCATTTCCATGGTTCAAGAGGAAGTCACAACGCATAACTTAGAAGCGCTTACAGAAAAGGCCGCGCAGGTCCATACATAAGGGAAGGGACCGAAAAACAAGTTCCACAGTCTAGCAGAGGTTCTCAAAAGGGCACACAGTGCCTAAGTGGCTCTATACAAGCCACATATTATACTTGGGGTCATGTTGGGAGCAGGACCATTTTGGAATAAACAATAATTTTGGAGAATTAAACACAAGAAAATTGGTAGGAAAAGCAGCACGTGCAAGGAAAATGCACATGCAAAGGAGGAAAGCATGTGAGGAACGCATGAAAGAATACCTAACCATGCTAGGGTTAGGTTTTTGGTAAGAATAAGTGTTGAAATAATGTAACTTCAAAGATTATTCTAATTATTATTTGATATAGTATTCATCAGATCAATCCCCATTGTGGATTGATCATGTCGGTTATTGTAATAGGACCAAATCCCCTTTTGCAGATTGGTCAAAAGACAATTGTAATATGAAGAATAGGAAGTCAGCTCCAGCAGATATTAAAGAGGCCCAGAAATATAATAAAGGTGGGTTTACCCACCCAGTTTTATAAGTCGGCCATGCCAGTGAAGAGAGACTTCACACATGCCAGACTTGTATAAATGAAGAGGCCAACGCCTCACTTAGACACACAACTCACTTTCTCATTAAGAGACAAGTTTTGGATATGCTGCTAGAGAAGAAGGAGAGAGAGAGTGGCACATATTTGGGAGAGGAATGTGTGTATTAGTTTAAGATATCTCTTGGCATTGTATTGGCTATCTATATTAAGGAAGTTTTGTTGGGTTTTTTTCCCCTAGAGGGTTTCCCAGAATAAATATTGTGTCTCTTATGATTGTGTATTTCTTAGTGATGTTGGATTATTGTATTGTTATCTAATGAAATGCAAACAACTATAATAATGGCTTAAACATTAACATGGTTTAAGAGCAAAGATGAAGGAAGCATCTTTCACAAGTGAAAAATGTCATTGTTGTCGTACATGAAAATTAGGGATTTTTTATGGTGAATCTTTTCAGCCCCAAAACCATCTAGAAAAGTGCACCCTCCCCTAAGGATCATTTTGGCACTCTCAACACTCCTTTTTAGTGGCTAGATCTCCTAGAAAGTGAAACCCTAGTTTCACAAAGTACCAGAAAACTAGAAAACCAGTTTACTAGAAGTACCAGAAGTACTAGAGTACCAGAGGTACCAGAAGCACTAGTCCAAAAATCCGCAGATCAAATTTGTGTAACAACCCTCCTAGTTACGACAACGACGCTCATAACAAGTGCCAAATTTTTTTGTTTTTCTTTTTGTGCTAAGGTGTGTGCGTGCATGTAGGAGGGGAAACATACATACTTGACTCTACGTCGCCACCCGACAACTGACAAGACGCCACCACGACAATCACAACTAGAAGACGCAAGGCGTACAACAAGTAACTGCAAGAAAAGAACCGCCAAGAACAAGGCGCCCCACAATATCTTCAACAATAACGATATACTGGGTTAGGTACCGTACAAACACAGGAGGATGAATCCATAGTAGTAGATTTGACTATTTCTACACAGGAAAGAAGGGCGTTTAATCTTAGTTCTCTACTCCGGAGAGAGAGAAGGTCAGATAGGCTCCTGGCCCACTGCTCAGGCAGAAACTAGTAATCTCTGTCAAGTGTGTCGCAAGAGTGGAACCCTGCCTTTAAAGGGCCCGAGACTCTTGATACGGCACTGGATTCCTTACACGGGAAAAATAAGCACCCACACAGACCTATACACAGAGCGATTGACTTTATCAAATCGAAGAGTCTGATATCTTACGACTGTGGGTTTGGACAATTCCATTTAGTACTAACCCTGAAAGTGACCCGACCCTAAACGTGTTATCAAGAACCGTAATGCCAATTACCGCATCCATACATGATAACCATATTAGCCTAAAGACAACATAGATAATGGAAGATTGCACTACACTCACCTTACCAAGAACATAGACAGTATTGGACGTTATCCTCCTATAATTTAAGGTACTAACATACACCACTAACATTCCATTTACCTTAACATTCCATCACCGGAACCTTTATTTCATTCATTCAACATATAGTCACATTACATTACATTCATTAGCACATATATAGAATCCAATTCTATGAAACAAAACCTTTATTTCATAAATTTAACATTTAGTCACATTCATTACCTTCATTAGCACATATATAGAATCCAATTCTATGAAACAGAACCTTTATTTCATTCATTTCCTAACACTA
>JZKD02S2013263.1:254471-269021 GCA_000966675.3 Picea glauca
GTTTTAGAAGAAGGAGCATTGTTCTCTCTATAGATGTTAGGATTGGTCCTTCTAGTAGCCATAGCCATATTTTTACTTTCAACATTTCTTGCCGCCTTAAATGCATTCTCCAATGTTTTGGGTTCCCAACGGCGAACCTCATGTTGAATGTCATCCTTTAAAGTTCCTATGAATAAATCAATCAAGTGATCATCTAGAATATATGTTACCTTTATATTCAATATTTGGAATTTCTCAATGTGCTCGATAACTGAACCCTTTTTCTTAAGATTTATCAATTGGCTAAAGAATGTATTGTTCCTTGTATCCTCATAGTGTGCTATCATTTCTTCCATGAAAAGTGTCCAAGTGATGAGTGATTTGCGAGAACAAAGCCATCGATACCATACAAATTGATTGTGTTCTAAATATAAAGAAGCAATTCATACCTTTTGTGTATGTGGCACATTATGTAGATCAAAGAATTACTCCATMTGAAGTATCCATGTGATTGGGTCCTTGCCATCAAAATTCCTCATATCGATCTTAGGAACACGGTTGGTCTTCAACCCAAAGTTGGAGTGTCTCCATTCTTGATTCACCTTCCTTGTGTCCTCGTCATAAATTTCATGGGATCCATTTTCACTTTCAGGTGTCTTATCTGTTATGAAATTTTTCAATACTTTCATGATCTCCTCTTTTAAACCATCCATCTTAGTATTTATCGCCTCCAACTTATCTTCCATATCTTGTAGTTCATATTTTGTTACTATCTTCTTTTGTAAATCATTTATGTCCCTACGCATTTATTCACCTTCATCAAGAGTCCAAGTACCAAGTAGGATTGTCTGGAGGCTTATTTGGTGTAGAAGTTCCCTTTTTGGGTGGCATGTTGGCCAAGTATCACCTTTGAACCTTGATTTTGAGGTGGTTTTGATAGACAATCTTTCTTTTGTTTTATCTCCCAAGTTTCGGCCCTTCTAGGTATCAAAATTTATTTTATGTAGTTCTCTGATATTTCTTATTTGCAATGCCATAGGTCTGATCAAAATTGGATGTGCCAAGTGGAATTTATGGTAACTTCTCTACAACTTGCTGATTTTTGGCCTTTCCAGGAGATCTCACTTGTATAGCGTACCCCGCACAAAATAATTGATATAAATTCTGAAACTCATACCAAAAATACTTAAGACTATCCACTATCCAATGAAACCAGTCTCACTCAATTTGAATACTCTAGGAATAAGTTATGATTGTTTTACCTAGAACACCTTCTTGAGACTAGTCAATAGGACTAGTCAGATACCCTATCTTTCACAGGGTGTTTCTACAAACAGAAGATGACCCAAATGCTGAAAGTTTTACCACAAATACCTTACTAATTTCTTTGAATATCCTCTGGATTTTAGAGTCTGAAACATTATAGAAAAAAAAATTATAGCGAAAAGCCTGCAATGACTCAGTTTAGGATGATTCCAGAACCCTATCTTGTACAGGTTGTATCTCCGAAAGTATACAGACTCAAGAGCTGAAATTTTAACCCAACGTACCTTGATCCGTATAATAAATATCCTCCAAGCCCTTTCTTCTGAAACTTTGTATAAAAAAAGTTATAGTGAAAATTACAAGGTGTCTCAGATGTAGTAGAAAAACCCCAAGACCTTGAACTCTGATACCATATGTTAAGAACCAAATACCAATATAGCTCAGAATAAGTACTCAACGCCTTGAAAAAGAGATAATTTTATATAATAAGCCTCTTCGATGGGGAAACCTCCTTTTACCCCACATAAATGTTCAAGTACAAGATGATTCCAAATGAAAATGTCTCCTTGGTATATATAGGAGACTAGGAGGTATAATTTCAACTAATGGAATAAAGCCGACATAAATAAAATAAAATTACTAATGTAATGTGACCCAATTAAGGGGTAATGAGCCAATATTAGGGCTTAACATATCTTAATCGAGAAATTATGACTTAATAGTCTCTATTTAGCTCCTAAATCTAATAAATTTAGAAAGTGGAAACTTAAAACTAGTGCATGTAAAATGCAATTTAAAACAAGAAATGATTCAAACTTATTATAGAAAGTGAAGTGAAGAAACCAAGAAAAAATATCAATGCAAGTAACCAAAAATCCAAATAAGATAGGTACAAAACAACACTAAGGTACAAAACAACATTGACTAAAACTCTATTGTGATTGCTCAAAAGAAAAAATTATAAATGAAAAGAGTTCATTGAATTAAAATGATCACTCAAACCATAATAAATTTGAATGTGCTACTAATATTTTGGTTAGTGTGAGAATTGGTGATGATTGGCTATGTCAAATAAAAATGGCAAATCATCAGTGTAATAATGGATGGCATTAAATGCATAATATTCCAAATATATTTGATCCATTGAAAGTGTATAACATATCTATGTTCAAAATTCCTTCATAATCTTTAGAGAAAGGGGAAGGATCTATATTTGAATCACTTTTGATGGTAGCGAAGAAATAAAGAAATGTCAATCTTAAAAAAAATTATAATTATGTTAAGGATAAATAAAAAAAATGATAAATGAAAATATTCTTAAAGTATCAAATCATAAAGATATATCATTCTTGGGATGATCTCTTATAGTGTAAGAGGAAAGCATGAAATCAACTTGTATGAAATATCCAAGGGTGTAGGAGAAAAAATCAAATTCAATGTTTGTGCAATGTTCAATAAAAATCAAATTCAATGTTTGTGCAATGTTCAATAGCATTGGGGTAAAACCAAATACTGATTTTCTAAAATCCTCCAATGGTATCGAAGAATTTTTTTTCAAATTTATGAAATACTCCACAAGACCATAGAAAATATTGAAAGTAAGAAAAACCTTAGGAAATAGAAGAAGGATTCTCTGCACCATCAGAGAGTTCAAAAAGATTGATAATTTAAAAGGCTTCAATAGAATCGAAGAGGATACAAAAAATGATTCTAAAAATAACTCCAATGGACCATTAGAACAAGATGAAAGATAATTTATGAAAAGGCTTTAATTGCGCATAGGAAGAAATCAAAAGATCAATGTTCGAAAGGATTTTGATAGCATCAAAGGAGTATGAAATATTGAAATTTGAGACTGCTTCGATATCATATTGGAGAGATTCAGAGGATCAATTTTAATGAGCCAAAAAATATTGAAACAAAAGGAGAGGCATTTATAAGGTGAAATAGTTTTCCAATCATAATTCAAAATGATAAAGTGACATAAGAAATCACGTATTAGGAAAGAATCAGTCCATGAATTAAAATGAATTCAAAGTTGGAATTTGGATCAAATCACCAGTTATCAATAATTGTAAAGAATGGTCCCCAAATTCAGAATATTTTAGGGGTGTTGAGGCCTTAACAAGTGGTGAAACATTGGTTGGAGACAAGAATTCTATATTATTTGCAATCTAGTTGTGGACTAAAACTAAAATCTTAAAATTAAATTCAAGGTGCCTTATCCTCAACAACATGAGTCCCCAATTACTTCCTTAGAATTTACTCTCAAATACTCCTATTTCATAGTTGCAACAATTCATGAGCAAATAGAAGAGAATGTTTTTAATGATATTCATTTTTATGGCATAGTATAATGCTTCAGTTTATGGTCATAGTCATAGAATTTTTTAACAGAAGGTTAATATTTTTGTAGATGGGTTATTTCAATCCCTATGGTGTTTCTTCATTGTATATGAGTATCCATAGCCCTAGTGGAATAACCTTAGTATCACAACCCTTTCTCTGCTTCTAGTGAGCATCCATACCCTCGAAAGAGACAACTCCAAAAATGTGCTAAATTTTATTTCCCAATCCTTTATCAATTTGATATTTTCTTTAGCAATGGAAAACGAGGGAAAATAACTTCTTTAAAATTTTATATGGATGATACATATTTTTAGGAAAGGATTAGCCATGCTTGTGTATACAAATTTTCCCTATAAAAATTGAACTTTGGATGCATCACTAGTCACCTTACACATGGTATCTTATTTGGTGCGAGTGGATGGAATCCTTTAGTAAGCTACTTCATTACTAACAACGATGATCTAAGAGTATTCAAAAGTTCATACCTTGGAAAGTTATTAGTTCCACCATTATTTTGGGTGTCAAGAAACTTTAATAGTATTTGGTTAATAGATCTTGTATTTTAATGATGGTTGATAAGAATGTGGTAAATTTACTAAGCTCAACAAATTTCCATTAAAATTCATAAGCCTCAATCATAAATACATGACAACATTTGTATAATTGTGTAACATCCTGCTCTTGTGCACACATGTTATTGACTTATTTGAGGACACTTGCGTGCAAGTGATCCAGTTATGTTGATTAATCAGGTTGAGTTTCATTGATGTCAACCCTTGAAGAAAGTCCGGTAGCGAATTTTGGTAGCACAAAGGTTTGGGTAATGGACCCAAGTTTGTTTGATGGATAATGGTATGAGTTTTGATATATTTGCAGGTAAAACTATTCCAGATGGATAGTACATGTCATGCCATTTCCGGTGGTATGTGGAATGCCACATAAATCCTCACGATTAGAGAGTTATGGCCATGTGAAGTTGGAGAACCCTCATGAGTCATCTAGAAGCCCCAAAAGGTCAAAGTAGTCGAAGTGTTTGCAAAGAAGAAATTATTTAAATAATAAAGTAAAGTGATGAGTGTGATATAAGTCAAAGAGGATGAAAAAGAAATTATTTAAATAATAAAGTTATTGGAAAACTTACTAATTATGGAAAGTGGTTAAGTTAAGTGGACAAGTGGTTATAAGTGGGTTAACCCTAAAATAAGGAAAGTGGGTTAAGATGGTTAGAAGGTGACCCCTTGAGGAAACTACATAAAAGTATAAATAAGAGGCAAGGGTCTCTCATTCAAAACACTTGAATATAATTTAATATCTATTTTTGTGAAAGGTTATTTGGGAAGGTATTATTGATAGAGAAAAATTGCAATAGAAAAAGTGTGACAGGAAAATTGCGGCAGAAAAAGTGCGACAGAAAAGGTGTGGCAGAAAAATCGCGGCATAAAAATCAGAATGATGGATTCACAGAAACAAAACCATGGCAATAAAATGCTACATGAAGAAAAAAAAAGGGCTTTTGGTTGAGGTATGTTGCTGAAGTTATTGGTACAGATAGAGGTTGTATAACAATGAGATTCTAGCACATGGTTTGAGGTACAAACTTCTGATATAGTGTTTGAGGTATATGTGATCAGATCAGATTTGGATGATGAAATTGATGAGGGATTTTGGTTGAGGTATGATGCAGACCCCCCTAACTCTCCCTCAGGGTTGCGCGACCTCCCGGTCAAGGATCTTCGATTCCTCGAGTTGAATCGGCTCTCTGAAACTTTAATGGTCTCACTTGTGATGGAGCATATGCCCTTTCAATATTTTGGTCCATATTCTATGACACCTGCAACCTCTTCCTTCGTGCTGTTGAACTATCAAGTTTCAAGCGCTATCTCTTCTTCCATTAGCCCTCTCCCACATGTGACCTTGAGCTATGTACTCACGTAATCACGCAATTGTTGGGAGGTATAGAGTGGCTTGGGGACACACCATTTTTTTCCCCACAATTCACTATCAAATTCCATGCCACGTATCCCTTTTTCAATACCGTGGTTTCAATTGCGGCGCGCTCTAAGAATTTTAAAACTTTGTCACTTTTTTCCCCACAATTAAGCGTGATCGTTGATCTTGTGATCTCAGGAATTCCCTCTGGGTCGACAGTTGAGATATGTCCTCTCTTTGCCTTGTTCAACTATCAGTCAACAACCCTTTTCCTCCTTTTGTACACACTCTGTGATCTCCACGATCTATCGATGCATACCCTCTTTCCAAACCGACGACTAGGATTGATTTCGCCCTTCGGGCTTCGGGAGTTTCAAATCTCGACTATTGCTTCCTCCATATCACTTCTACTCAAAGTTGATGATATGTCGACACGTGCCCCTCACAAATCGATGGATGTGGTTCACTTTGCTCTTCAGGATTCGGGAGTCTCAACTCTCAATCTTCGCTTTCTCCTAGAGTGATTTCATCCAAAGAAGACGATCTGTTGATGTTTGTCCCTCACAGATCGATGGTTATGGTTCACTTCGGCTCTTCGAGCTTCGAGAAATTCAATTATCCATCTTATTTTTATTCCAGAGTGCCTTTACTCGAAGACGACAATCTATCGACGCGTGTTTCTCATAGATCGACAATTGAGGTTCACTTCGGTCCTTAGGGATTCAAGAGTTTCAAATCCTCATTGAAATCCTCGAGTTTAATTTCCCCTGAAGTCTCATATCTGTTGACGCGTAACCCTATGGCAACCAATGACCAGGATCTAATTCAGTTATTTGATAATTTTTCTCTCTCCCTGCCTACAAACTTCTGAAGTTGTAGATATTTTACCACCTGTCCCTATGGATGATGGATGGTCCCTAGCCTCTTCGGAACTTTGGTGAATCCTCTCTCTTGTGTGCACACAGAGACTTAAAGCTCATGCACTTTTCCCAGATATGGCGATTGAGAATGATCTCGCTCCCTCTTGAACAGATCTTAGTCGATGACTTGTGAAACCTTTAGAACATTGTTTCCCTTGAAATTTTTTCTAGATGTCACTCTTGATATTTCTCCCTCGAACCCTTTGACTCCTTAGAGGGTTACTTCGACACTTAGTCAAATTTTGGATCTGTGCACTCCTTGCAATAGATTGTTACGCAATACTTAGCTTCTTGCGGGAGACTGTGCACACCTTGCAACAGTCCCTTTGCACTCCTTGCAAATAGAAATTTCACACTATCTCTTCTAAGCTTCTGAGTCAAAAATGACTCTGTCTCTCTTTTTAGTCGATTCTCACACAGGAATTATTTTATTGCGGTGACTGTGCACACCTTGCAGTAGTCTCTTTGCACTCCTTGCAAATAGAAGTTTCACTCTATATCTTTTGATCTTGTGATTCGAAACATACTCTGTCAGCGCACTCCTTGAAGACTGTATGCACACCTTCCATGAACTCAATGAAGAGAAACAATTGGAACTCATCTAAACACTTCATAGTTTCATATACTCAACAACATAACTCATTCATTCATGAAAAAAAATTTATAGGGAATTGTGAACAGTAGCAACACCATGCATTGGGTCAATTTTTTTCTGTTATATTCATTCAAATGTAAATGGCTACAACTATGATAAAAAACAACTAAAAATTCAGCAACAACTAAATCCCAACAATTTCCTACTAATTTGCAGCTACCTCATTCGGGAATGCAAAACCTCTATTTATCCTAGAGGGATCCTAGGGTTTCATCTGACTACTTGTCTACTCAGGAGAGAAAAAAAAACTAAATGCTAATTAATTTCCATTACATTAAAGTCTAGGAGTGAAACTCCTATATCACTTATGATCATTCAACTCCCAAGTGTTTGATCTTCTTCAGTTTTCCAATCATTAAAAAAAATATGTGCAGGAAACGCCAGCGTTTAAGATTATGAATGATTCAAAGGTGCACTAAGGCATTGAGTTGTCTCTCCACATATTCTTGCTGACAATTTTCCTGCATCATACTCCCCTAGACAAAAAATCATGGAATCTTTTCCATGAGCTCTTGCACTGACTTTACATGCTTCTCGATATTAACTTCATTTTCCCAATTCGAATCTTCTATTAGGTGTCCCTTCCACTTGAACAAATATTCAAAATAGGTCTTCCCCATAGTCTTCTTTCCAATCCTCTGATTAATAATCTTCTCCATCTGTAGATTTTCTGCTACAGGCATTTTCTTTTCCTATTAAATCTCTTTCTGGCCTTTTGTTTCTCCTGCTTCATCTTCCCTGTAAGGATAGAGGTATGATATGTTGAATATGGGTGATATTCCCACATCATCTGGAAACTCAATCTCATAGGCATTTTCATAAAAAAATCCTTAAGATCTTATATGGCCCTATCTTCTTCATCTTCAACTTGCTATATGTTCCCCTAGGGAACCTTTCTTTCTTGAGGTGTGTCAGAACCTGATCTCCTACATCAAATTGAAACTTTATGTGATGTTGATCAACTCTACGCTTGTACTCTTGGCTAGAGTTATGTAACTTCTCTATGATCTAGCTAAGGATCTTCTGCATTTCTGCAAAAAAATATCCTACTCCAGCACTTCTGATCTCACTTTGTTCTAAGTCTCTCAACCCAAATACTCCTCTTGGCTGGGTTCCATACAATATTTGGAATGGGATCTTTCCAGTGCTCCTGTTTAGTGATTCATTATATGCAAATTCAGCTTGTGGTAGAATCTGATCCCACTGATTATGATGCTTAGTGACCAGACTCCCCAATAAGTTTCCCAAACTTATGTTCACCACCTCATTCTTTCCATCTATCTAAGGGTGATAAGCTGAGTTGAAGGAAAAATTTGTACCCAACTTCTTCCACAGTGTTCTCTAGAAATGACCAACGAATTTGGTGTCTCTGTCTGAGACATGGTTTTGGGTAATCCATGAAGTCAAACAACTTCTTTGAAAAATAAATTTTCAACATGTGTTGCAGCACTAGTCTTCTGGCATGGGATAAAGTGTTCCATCTTTGAAAATCTATCCACTACCACAAATATGGAATCACATCCCCTTTGTTTTCTTGGCAGTCCCAATACAAAATCCATGCTTATTGCATCCCAAGTCCTCTCTGGTATTGGAAATGGTTGATACAATCCATTGTTCTATCTTTCCTTTTGCATGTTGGCAGATTCTACATATCTCCACCAATTTTATCACTTATATTCTCATACCTAGCCAATAGTATGGACCGCTCAACTGTGAAAATATTTTATCATGGCCGAAATGTCTAGCCAATCCTCCACTATGATTTTCCTTCAAAAGGTTATCCCTCATTGAGAATTTTGGTATGCACAACTGATTTCCCTTGAATAACATACCCTCTTGAATCATATACTCTTTCCACTAGCTCCTGTCTCTCATCACAGGATTTTCACATTCTTCGTATGCTTCCTTGAAATATGGATCATCGATGTACATTTACTTAAGGTGTTCAAACCCTAAGGTATTCACCTGAAAATCCTGCAGAATCAAACATCTCTTGCTCAATGCATCAACAACTTTGTTAGCATTTCCAGAAATTTGTTTTATAACAAAAGTAAAAATTTTCATAAACTCAATCCACTTTGCATGTCTCTGATTCAATTTTTCCTGTCTGGTTATGAATTGTAGAGCTTGGTTATCGCTATACAAGAGAATTCCTTTGGAACAAGGTAGTTCCTCCATTTCTTCAAGGATTGGATTATGGTATAAAACTTGTTGCCATATGTGGGGTACTTTCTCTTAGTCTCATTCAACTTCTCACTAAAATATGCAACATGCCTATTATCTTGGATTAAAACTGCTCCAATTGCAACTCCACTTGCATCACATGTCACTTGAAATGTATTTCATAAATTTGGTAAGACCAGAATTGGTTGTTCTGTTATCTTCTCCTTCAATATATTGAAGATCCTCTCGGCCTCCTCTATCCAATTAAAAGACTTTTTCCTCTTCTTCACTATATCCATCATTGGTGCACAAATTCCACTAAAATTTCTGATGAACTTCCTATAGCAACTTGCTAATCCATGGAAAATTCTCACTTCAAACATACTCCTTGGTGATGGCCATTCTTTGATTTCTTTCACCTTCTTTGGATCCATCTTCAATTCATTTGAAGAGATCACAAAACCCAAGTAAATGAGTTTTGTCTTCATAAAAGAGGACTTCTTCATATTTATCAACAACTTCTCATGTTGTAGTCTCCTCATCACTAATGTCAGATGTCTCAAATTATCCTCTTTAGTATTTCTAAAGACCAGTATATCATCTAGATATACAACCACAAACTTACCAATAAAATATTTTAGTATTTCATTCATCAACCTCATAAAAGTACTTGGGGCATTTGTTAAGCCAAATGGAATAACAAGGCTCTCCTACAACCCTTCATTTTTCTTAAAGGATATATTCCATTCATCAACTTTTCTCATCCTTATCTGGTGATATCCACTTTTCAAATCTATCTTAGAAAAGAAATTTGTTTCACTTAAACAATCCATTAAGTCATCCATTCTTGGCAAAGGAAATATATACTCGATGGTGATATTATTTATGGCTCTTGAGTCTGTACACATTCTCCATCCTCCATCCTTCTTTGGAATCAACGCAGTTGGTACTGCGCATGGATTCAATCTTTCTCTGACCAAACCCTTGTCTAATAATTCCTGGACTTGTCTCTTTACCTCCTCATTCTCTTGAGGTGTCAATCTGTATGTTGATTTGTTTGGCAGACTTTCTCCTAGTATCAAATAAATATGATGGTTGATACTTCTGATGGGTGTTAATGAGTTAGGCAACTCGTCCACTACTATGTCAAAAAAATTCTCCAACATTTCCTAAACTTCTTCAGGAAAATCATCCATACAAGTACTTGCAAGGACAACTTTGGGTTTCATCACCACAACAAACTGCATCTTTTGTTTCTTCTTGACCTCACTCAGGAGTTCCTTCCCACTCATGAGAAGTATGCTTCTGTTGGCTTCTTCTTTTACTTTATTCTCCTCTATTGGAAACAACATGTGTGTCCTACCATTATTCAACAAGGTGTAAGTATTTTTTCTCCCATCATGAATGACATTTCTATCAAACTTCCATGGTATTCCAACAAAACATCACATACATCCATGGGAATTACATCACACAAAATTCCATCTCTATATCCTCCTATTTTAAATTCAACGAGGAATTGTTTAGTGACCATTACCTAGTGTCCTTTATGCAACCATGAGACTTTATATGGCTTTGGATGTGCAGTTGTCTCCAGCTCCAATTTCTCCACCATCTCTATGGATACTAGATTGTCAGTTCTCCCACTATCAATTATCACCTTGCATACTATGTCTTTAGTATTGCAAGTTGTCCTGAATAATATATTCCTCTATACTGGTTTTTCAATTTCTAGTTATGGATTCAAGAGAACTTTCCTTAGCATCAGAGATCTTCCATCCTCTGCTCCTTTTGCCTCAACATTTAGCTTTTGATCTTCTAAAATGTGAGCTTCACCTCCTTATTTATTTCTCTGGGGACATTCCAAAGACATGTGTCATGTCTTTCCATAGGCATAAATCTCACCTCTTATCCTCTGCTTCTTCCTCTTCCTCTAAAAGATTTTCTTCCACCACTTTGTCGCCCTCGGGAACTTCCTCCTCTTTCTGAGTGACTATGTGGTTTATCAGTCTCATGTTTGGTTTTCTATGCTTTTTCATGGGAAAATCCCTTGGCTTTGTTTAGGATTCTACCCCTACCTCGCTGGATTTTTTTTCTGGCGCACTTCTCCTCTGCTTTCTTTGCAATCTAATAAGCATCCTCTACTATCCTCACTGACATCATGTTGATCTCATCCTTGATTTCATATCTCAAGACATTTGTATATCTGACAACATTTTCTTCATATTTCTCTCTTTGTCCAGTCCTGATATTCATATTGCAGAACTCCTCCATGTACTCCTTAACTGTCATACCCTTCTGTCTTAGGTTCTGCAACTTCCTAAACAGATTTATCTGATAATATTTGGGCATGAATTTAGCCTTCATCTTACCCACCATTCTGTCCCGATTCTTTATATTTTGTTTTCCTTTTCTTCTCCTCTCAGCCTACAGTTCATCCCACCATAGTGTTACATTTCCTTTCAACCTGGTGACAACATGTCTCACCTTCTTCTCCTCATCGACATATTCATAGTCAAAATATTTGTCCATGGATCTAATCCAATCCAGCAGCTCTTCAGCATCCAAATTTCCTTCATACATTGGGATGTCTATATTGGCTCTAGCTCCCAATTTAACAAATTCTCTTCGTAAGATTTCTTCAGAAAAAATTCCCCTTGTAGCTTCTTCAAATTCTATTTCTTCACTTTCTTCATCATTGATGTCCCCAACATCAGGTTCTCTCCTCCGCGTTTCCTCCATTGCCTCTAATATTTCAAAAAGCTTTCTCATTTCCATTTCTACAATGTGATTGGCTATAGGTGGCTCCACACATCTCCTCAGTGGAATTGTGTTGATTGTTCCTCACACACATAGTACATCTTCAAGCTCTCTTTTTCTACCCGAAACAATTTCAATCCCTGATATCATTTGATGCAGACCCCCCTACTCTACCTCGAGGCTGCGCGACCTCCTGGTCAAGGATGCTTGATTCCCTGAGTCGAATCGACTCTATGAAACCTTAATGGTCTCACTTGTGACTAAGTACATTCTCTTTTAGTCTTTTGGTGTAGTTTCTATGACACCCACAACCTCTTCCTTCGCGCTATTGAACTATCAAGTTTCAGGTGCTATCTCTTCTTCCATTAGCCCTCTCTCGCATGTGACCTCGGGCTATGTCCTCACATAATCATGCAATTGTGGGGAATTCTAGAGTGGTTTGGGGCCACACCACTTCTCTCCTCATAATTCACTATCAGTTGCCACATATCCATTTTGCAATATTGTGGTTTCAATTGAGATCCTCTCTAACAATTTTAAAATGCAGTCACTTTCTATCCCCACAATTAAGCATGACCGTCGATCTTGTGATATCGGGCGTTTCCTCTGGGTCAACGACTAAGATATTTCCTCTCTTTACCTTGGTCAACTATCTGTCAGTGACCCTTTTCCTCATTTCTCATGCATTCCCAGATCTCCATGATCTATCAACGTGTGCCTTCTTTCCAAACCGACGACTATGATTGATTTCTCCCTTTGGGCTTCAGGAGATTCAACTCTCAACTCTTGATTCCTCCGCAACACTTCCACCCTAATTCAATGATCTATCGATGCGTATCCCTCACAGATCAAAGGTTGTGGTTCACTTCGCACTTCAGGTTTTGAGAGTCTCAACTCTCAGTATTCACTTTCTCCTGGAGTGGTTTGATCTGAAGATGACGATTTGTCGATGCGTGTCCCTCACAAATCGATGGTTGTGGTTTAGTTCAACTCTTCAGGATTCGAGAGTTTCAATTCTCCGTCTTCTCTTTCTTTTGTAGTTCCTTTACTCGAAGACGAAAATATGTCGATGCATGTCCATCACAGATTGACGACTGAGCTTCACTTCGGTCCTTCGAGCTTCGGGAGTTTCAACTCCTCACTAAAATCCTCGAGGTGAATTTCCCCCGAAGTCTTAGATATGTTGACACGTAACCCCCTAGCGACCAACGTATAGGATCTACTTCGACTCTTTGACAATTTTTCTCTCTCCCTATCTAAAAACATCCAAAGTTGTAGATATTGTGCCACTTGTCCCTCTGGATGATGGATGGTCCCTAGCCTCTTTGGGACTTCGTAAAATACTTGCTCCTGTATGCACACATAAACTTAAATCTCATGCACTTTTCCCAGGTCTGACAATCCGGAATAATCTCTCTCCCTCTTGAACGGATCTTAGACGATGACTCGTGAAACCTTCAGAACTTTGTTTCCCTGAAGTATTTCTCCTGCTATCTCTCTTGAGATTTCTCCCTTGAACCCTTTGACTCCTTAGAGGTTTACTTCGACACTTAGTCGAATTTTGGATCTGTGCACTCCTTGCAAAAAATTCTTACACAAGACTTAGCTACTTGTGGGCGCCTGTGCACGCCTTGCAGCAGTCCCTTTCCACTCCTTGCAAATGAAAATTCCATGCTATCTCTTCTGATATTATGATTCAAAACCGACTATGTCACTCATTTGAGTCGATTCTCATGCAAGACTTAGTTTCTTTCGGCGAATGTGCACACCTTTTAGCAATCCCTTTGCACTCCTTGCAAATAGAAGTTGCATGCTATCTCTTCTAAGCTTCTGAGTCGAAACAGACTATGTCAATGCACTCCTTGAGGACTATATGCACACCTTGCATGAACTCAATGAAGAGAAACAATTGGAACTCATCCAAACACTTCACAATTTCATATACTCAACAACATAACTCATTCATTCATGAAAGCAAAATAACAGGGAATTGTAAATAGTAGCAACACCATGCATTGGTTAAATTTTCCTATGTTATATTCATTCAAATGTAAATGGCTACATCTATGATAAAAAACAACTAAAAATTCAACAACAACTAAATCCCAACAATCTCCTAATAATTTGCAGCTGCCTCATTCGGGCATAAAAAATCTCTATTTATCCTAGAGGGCTCCTAGGGTTCCATCTGACTACTCGTTTACTCAAGAGAGAAAAAAAACTAACTACTACTTAATTTCCATTATATTAAAGTCTAGGAGTGAAACTCCCAGATCACTCATGTTCATTCAGCTCCCAAGCATTTGATCTTCTTCAGTTTTTCAATCATTCAAAAAAAAGATTTACAAGAAATGCCAACGTTTAAGATTCTGAATGATTCAAAGGCACGCTAAGGAGCTGAGTTGTCTCTCCCCGTATTGTTCGACAACACAGGTATTCCAACAGAGGACGAACACCTTCAGTAACCACTCACATAACCAGATCAAAGATCAACACACCGATGTTTTCACGTGGTAAAACCCCTACGGG
>JZKD02S2013263.1:273959-298939 GCA_000966675.3 Picea glauca
TTCCTAACTACAAATGCATACTAATGCATACTAAAGAAACACACTTTTACCTAACGACATATTAGACCAAGTAGATCTTAACTAACTCCTAAGTGTCTAAATATCCTAACACGTATGCTTGTTGACGATGTTGTTGCATCAAGGTACATGTTGGGTACATGGTTGAGACAAGTAGTTGATGAGTTGGAACATAGATGAGGTGTATAGTTGATGATGTTGGTACATCTTGACGAGTCATAGTTGATGAGTAGTTGATACATGATTGGTACCTACTTTGTACATGGTTAGAGGCACTTATTAGCAGTATTGTTGACACATGGTTTATGGATGATGTAACATACTTTTCTAGGTATATTATTAGATGCACATATTGATCTTGGTGATGACTATGATTTTTTGTGTTATGTTTGGTTTATGCACATATTTGACATTAGTCTTGGTGATTGATATTGGTGAGTATATCTGATTTGGTTGATAAGATTGATGAGATAGGTTGTCGTGATAGGTTTTTTGGACATGTTGTTGTGATAGGTTATTTTTACAGGTTTGGTGCATGGTTGATGCACTTGTTCATGGTACATGTTGAGGTATAGGTTGGTGCATGGTTGATGCACTTGTTCATGGTGTAGGTTGAGGTACAGGTTGGTGCATGGTTGATGCACTTGTTTATGGTACAAGTTGATTACACATTGAGGTACAGGTTCATGCATGGTTGATGCATTGTTCAGGTTATTTGTACATGTTGTTTAGTACAAGTTGATTGGTACAGGTTTACAATAGTATATCTCATAATGATAGTGTGACAGTGGTTCCATCATTCTACTTATACGTCAGGGCGGTTGGATGGGGAAAGGACAGGTGGTTGTATCCACCTTTCGATTGTAGTTGAAGAACATAAGGGGTTGTATGCTCCTTCTGGTTGTAGCCATAGAATTGGGGAGTTAGAGCTTCCCTTAGATTGAATCCTGAGAATCTAGGGGGTTGTAGCTTCCTTATGGTTGTAGCCAAAGAATTGGGGAGTTGGAGCTTCCTTCAGGATGTAGCCTGAGAAACTAGGGGGTTGGAGCCTCCTTCCAGTTGCAGATGGAAAACAAAGGAATTTGGTGCTTCCAATTAATGTAATTCTTAAGGACATATAATAAAAAGAATTCGATGTTTTTCTCTCGCTTTGGGTTTTCACATAAAACAATGGTGTACCGTGTATGTGTGATTGATCATTTTTTCATTTTTTATTTACTTTGCAACTATTGTATGATAATTTTACATTGATATAACACTTGAATTTTATGGTGAAAAGGGATTAAATTGCTCTATTACTGATTCACCCCCTCTCTCAATAATCCAACAATTTGTATCAGAGCTAGTTCCTTCAGCAAACAATTTAACCACTAGAAGGAGATCATGGATTATTCTGAGAATGGACTACCAATGTTTAATGGTCAGAATGGTTTTAAGTATGATATGTGGAGCAGAAGGATGAAAGTATTTTTATAGGAACAAGAACATTATATTTGGCTATCAATTGTTACATGATATGATAGTTCAAAAAGGGAAAATATTGCAGTCAAGAAGGAATTGAATAAGAATAACAACATAGAAATGGATTTCATCTGGGAAGGATTACCTAATCCGGTAAGAGAAAAGGTTGGTAAATGTTCATCAACCAAAGAACTTTGGGATAAGTTACATGACATATATTCTTCACCCATCGCAGATTTAGAAAATGCCAAAGAAGAGGAAGATATGGATCAAGAAGAATTATCTTCACCATGTCAAACATATTCAGAATATAAAGAGTACATAATCACTAGAGGTATGTTGTTTTCCTTTAATTGTGAAAAATACAAACATATTGAAATAGAATGTGATGAAGGAAATGAGACAGAAAAAATAATTGAAAAGGAATACAATTATGAAGCAAAATTGATTAGTTCTTTAGATTAACTAAGAGAAGAAAAAAGTCACTCAATAAAGAATTGATAAAACAAAAGGAAAGTGTTCACATTTTTTAAGAAGCCCAACAGGTCATCGATAACTTAAGAACTTAGCTAGAAGAAGCCAGAAAGATTGAAGAAAATCTTGAATATCGAAATAAGTATTTGGAAGCCAACATAGAAGAACAGAAGGAAGAAGCATAAATGAGAGGGAAGATATTGACATATCATCTTAAGGAAAGAACTAACGATCTAAACTAGATTTAGGTAGAGTTTGGTCAAAAAGAGAAAAGACTTGAAGAAGAAATAATCACATTAAAAATTCATCTTGAAGAAGCAAAAAGAACAGAAGAAGTTATGAAGTCTCAAATAATGAAGAAATAAGAAGAGGTTGAGAATCTTGAAGAAGAAGTTGTCGCATTGAGAAGTAAAATCATCAATCTCAAAAAGAACGTTGAAGAGACAGAAACAGGCACATCAGTTATAGAGAATGAAGAGAATCAATCTAGGTTGCTAGAAAAGAAGAATGAAGAAAATCGAAAGAGTTATGCAAAAGTAATCAAAGGAAGGAATCATGGTCAACCAGAATCTAAGAAAACTATTGAAGATACATCCTGAAGAAGACCATCCATGTTCAATTCACAAAGAAGATTCAATCATGATCATGATAAGTGAAGGAAAAAATTCAGAAGGACTACACCACAAAGAAGATCATTCACTCCCAGATATTAAAATCTCTTTTATGGTCATTCTTTTTATTGCACTAACTTTGGACATAAGGTTGCAGATTGTAGGGATTATAAAAGAAATGTTCAAGCAAGAAATGCCTATGTGGCCCCACATAACATTGAATGTTACAAATCTCATAACTATGGACACATAGCTAGTGATTGTAGAAGCTTGATTGATACTTCCATGAAAGAGAAAATTGATATCAGATGTAAGAAAGTATGGATAAGAAAAAATGAAGAACAGGTGAACAAAGAACAGGTCCTAGAGATCGCAAGATTGGAAATAAAACGAGATGAAGAAAATTCTACAGAGAAAAAGAAATATGTCAGATACAGAAAGGTTTGGAAAACAACTAAAAGAAAAGAAGGAAAGGTAAATAAGGAACATGTTCAAGAGATTGTACTGTTAGGAATTATAGTGAAAGATGAATCCACAAATAGAAATAAATAAGTCAAAGCTCAGAGAGATGATGAATATAACAATGAATATGATGATAAATACACATCAGAGCAAGAATTGTTCTGACCCATCTGGATTAGAGATTCCCAGGTAAAATGAATATTATATAGGGGGAGTCTATGTGATAGATGTGACAGACCAAAGAACCATCCTTTGAGAATCTTGCAGAGTTTGAATAGACATATCCAGATAAATCAGTTAGCAGAAGTACAATCAGTTGTAGTAGTGAATGCTTCATGATAGTACAGTGATAAATGGATCAACATTATGGACAATGTGCAGTAGAGGCTTGGAAAGTATGGAAAAATATGGATTCATAAGAACACTTAGCAAGTTTCTATAGATATATGATTGTGGACGAGAGCATGGATTCATATATTGGTTCAGAGAGTAGTTCAGAGACAAAGGAACATTATCATAATGGATGATAATTATACAGGAAATGGCTCGAACAATTCTAATGGATTCAAAATTGACATATATTTTTTGGACACATGCAATGCATACAACAATTCACCTTCAAAATAGAGTAATGCTTAGAAACAAAAATGAAAAAACTTCCTACGAGAAATGGAAAGGAAGACCAACAAATGTGAACCACTTAAAAGTATTTGGAAGAAAATGCTACATCAAAAGAGAAGATGGCAGAATGGGAAAGTTTTACTCTCATGTGGACAAAGGAGTACTTGTTGGTTACTCAAGTACAAGGAAAGAATACAAGTGTTACAATATGAGGCTGAACAAAGTTGTGGAAAGCATCAATGTAACAATTGATGAAAAAGGTCGAAAAGAATTAAAGGAATAAGAAAATGAATCAATGGAACAATTTTATGAAGAAGAAGCATAATATGAAGAAGAAGTCTACATAAAACAACCAGAAGGATTTCAGTTGTCAGAGAACACAGATTACGTGTGAAAATTGAAGAAGCCCTTGTATGGTCTAAAACATGATCCTAGAGCATGGTACTCTAGACTGGATAAATATCTACAACAGGCAAGGTTCAGAAAAGGAAGTGCAGAAAACAACCTCTACATCAAGGTAGCTCAAGATAGTATTTTATTAATTGAATTTTATGTTGATGATATTATTTTTGAAAGAAATGATGGCAGGTTAATCCATAAATTTGCAAAGGATATGCAAAATGAATTTGAAATATCATTACTCGGAGAACTATCCTTCTTTCTGGGTCTTCAGATATGACAAAGAAACCAAGGAATTTTTATTTCTCAAACTAAGTATATCAGAGAAAGGCTAAAGAGGTTTGGAATGGAAGATTGCAAACCAGATACCACTCCTATGAAAACCAGTTGCGAGTTTAGCAAAGATGATGATTCAAAGTCTACAGACCAAAGCAATATAGTTCAATGATTGGTAGCTTACTATATGTGACAACATCTAGACCAAATGTAATTCAAGCAGTTAAATAGGTGTCACAATTTCAAATAGCACCAAAGGAATCACATGTCTTAGAAGTGAAGAGGATTTTTAGATATCTCAAAGGAACATAAGAGTTTGGATTATGGTATCCAAAAGGAAAGGATCTATCACTTATTTCCTACATAGATGTAAATTGGGCATGTTGCATTGATGATCGATGAAGCACCAATGGAGAAACGTTATACTTGGGTGAGTGTTTAGTATCTTGGCTAAGCAAGAAAAAATCATCAATATATTTATCTATAGTTGAAGCAGAGCATATTGCAGCAATATGATGTTGTACAAATGTTCTATGGATGAAACAAACTCTGACATATATACAGGTTGAGTATGATGATCCCATTCCAATCTATTATGATAATAAAAGTGCCATCAATATCTCAAAGAACCCGACGATGCACTCCCAAATGAAGCACAATCCAATCAAGTATATCTTTCTATGTGAACAAGTTGCAGAGAAAAACATCAGATTTTAATATGTGGGCACAAAAGAATAAGTAGTAGACATATTTACAAAACCACTTCCACAGGAATCCCTTGAGTATCTTCATTAGAGACTCGGAGTAATTTCTACTCCAAAATTAATGCTTTTGAAGGCTTATCTTATATGTCTTAGATTTACACAAGGAAGCACCATAAAGAGTTCATTCAAGGGGAGTATCCCCAAGGATAGTTTAGTTAGGGGGAGCAGCCCCATATGGAAAGATACCTTTTCCATTGATGAAAAAGGGGAAGAGATTTATCATATGCAGAGAACATAGGCATGGTGCCAGGGGGAGTGATGGTCACATGAAGAGCATGAGTGATATGACTTCAGTATTTCATTAAAGTGTTGCCATCAATGCCAAAGGGGGAGATTTTTTATTAATTGGGTTGGTTTTCATTGATGTCAACCCTTGAAGAAAGTCTGGTAGAGAATTTCGGTAGCACAAAGGTTTAGGTAATGGACCTGAGTTTGTTTGATGAATAATGGTATGAGTTTTGATATATTTGTAGGTAAAACTATTCTATATGGATATTACATGTCATACCATTGTCAGTGGTATGTGGAACGTCACATAACTCCTCACTATTAGATATTTATGGCCATGTGAAGTTGGAGAACCCTCATGAGTCATCTAGAAGCCCCAAAAGGTCAAAATAGTCAAAGTGTTTGCAAAGAAGAAATTATTTAAATAATAAAGTGAAGAGATGAGTGTAATATAAGTAAAAGATGATGCAAAAGAAATTATTTAAACAATAAAGTTAATGGAAAACTTACTAATTATGGAAAGTGGTTAAGTTAAGTGGACAAGTGGTTATAAGTGGGTTAACCCTCAAATAGGGAAAGTGGGTTAAGATGGTTAGAAGGTAACCCCTTGAGGAAACTACATAAAAGTATAAATAAGAGGCAAGGGTCTCTCATTCAAAACACACTTGAATATAATTGAATATCTATTTATGTGAAAAGTTATTTGGGTAGGTATTATTGATAGAGAAAAATTGCAGCAGAAAAAGTGCGACAGAAAAAGTGTAGCAGAAAAAGTGTGGCAGGAAAACCGCGGAAGAAAATGTGCGGAAAAAAAATTGCAGCAGTGGGTTTGCAACAGCAAAACTACGGCAACAGAACACTACAAGAAGAAAAAAAAAGGTCTTTTGGTTGAGGTATGTTGTTGAAGTTATTGGTACAGATAAAGGTTGTATAACAGTGAGGTTCTAGCATATGCTTTGAGGTACAGACTTGTGGTATAGTGTTTGAGGTATATGTGATCAGATTAGATTTGGATGATGAAATTGATGAGGGATTTTGGTTGAGGTACATTTTGGGTACATGGTTGAGACAAGTAGATGATGAGTTGGCACATACATGAGGTGTATAGTTGATGATGTTGGTAAATATTGATGAGTCATAGTTGATGAGTAGTTGATACATGATTGGTACATAATTGACACATGGTTGGAGGAACTTGTTAGTAGTATTGTTGAAACGTGGTTTATGGATGATGTATCATAATTGTCTTGGTATATTATTAGAAGCACATATTGATCTTGGTGATGATTATGATTTGTTGTGTTATTCTTTGTTTATGCACATATTTGAGAGTTGTCTTGGTGATTGATCTTGGTGAGTAGATCTGATTTGGTTGATAAGACTGATGAGATAGGTTATTGTGATAGGTTGTTTGGATAGTTTGTTGTGACAGGTTATTTGTATAGGTTTGGTGCATATTTGATGCACTTGTTCATGGTACAGGTTGAGCTACAGGTTGGTGAATGGTTGATGCACTTGTTCATTGTATAGGTTGAAGTATAGGTTGGTGCATAGTTGATGCATTTGTTTATGGTATAGGTTGATGCATGGTTTAGGTTATTGGTACAGGTTGTTTGGTGCAGGTTGATTAGTACAGGTTTAAAACAATATATCTCACAGTGATAGTGTGACAGTGGTTCCATCATTCTACAAGTGGTTGTAGCCACCTTCTGGTTGTATCCAGAGAACATAGGGGGTTATAGCCTCATTTTGGTTGTAGCCAGATAATTTGGGAGTTGGAACTTCCCTTAGGTTGTAGCCTAAGAAACTAGGGGCTTGTAGCCTCCTTCTTGTTGTAGTCATAGAATTGGGGACTTGGAGATTCCTTCAGGTTGTAGCCTGAGAAACTAGTTGGTTGGAGCCTCCTTCCAATTGCATCTAGAAAACAAAGGAAGTTGGTTCTTCCAATGAATGTCATTCTTAAAGACATATAATAAAAATAATTTTGTGGTTTTCTCCCTCTTTGGGTTTCCACATAAAACATGGGTGTACTATGTATGTGTGTGATTTTTTATTTGTTCATTGTTTATTTACTCTGCAACTATTGGATGATAATGCTACATTGATATAACACTTGCATTTTATTGTGCAAAATGTCGTAAATTTCCTTGTGACTACCTTATGGATTTCTTCATGGATTTCATTTGTTTTCATTTGTTTGGAATGCGTCTTCTCGATAGAGCACCTTTGTGTATCCCTTAGAGTTTCCTCTACATTTTTTTTGGATTGAGGAATTTGATTTTTTGAGGGATTGCCTCCACTTGTGTTTGTTTTGAATGTGTTTTCGTTATCAAGTTGCCTTTGTGAATACTTGAATGAGGATTGTGATTTTCATTGAGGAATACCTCTATTTTTTTTATGAGATAAATTTGTTTGCTACAGCCGTGATTTCGTCCCTAAACCACTCACCTTACCTCGTAAATTCATACATATAAATTGTGTGCATCATTCGTTATAGAAATAGTTTTTAGTGGTCGAATTGGGTATGAGAAATACATTCTATGCACCTTAACCCATTTCATTGAATATTTATTTTAACTACATGTTGAATTTGTTACACTAGTAATATAACCTTGCTAATAAGGTGGGAATTAATGCCTTAGAACCTATCTCCAGACTTCATCGAGAGATATTGAGAGTAATATTGTATGCATCGATTTACTAAGATGGGTATGCATCACTTTCCAGATTGACAATACTTTTAATTGTGCCACATATTCCAGCTAAGATGCCCATTAATTTTTATTATGTTTTTTAAATCTACCATTATTTGTTAGGCATTGAGTTTTACCATTTGAATGGTGCATTTAAATTATGATAAGTTTTAATTTATTCATTTCTGTATGGCATTAAATAGTTTTTATTACTTATATAAGTGTGCATTTATACACCTCATATTTTAAAATATATCATTTTTATCAATTATTTTATAAATAGTTTTTATCATTCATAGATGAAATTAAAACTCACCTTTCAGGTGGAAGAATCTGGAAGTCAAAGATTCAAGATAGTGGAATCTTAGATCAAATTGAGATCATATTAAATAAAGTGTATGAAAGCATAAAGCCTACACCAAAAGGGAGTGAATAGATTTTCCAATGAGAAAATATAATCATTTTTTCATGCTAATAAGAAGGAATTATTCAAGGTAAATCCAAACAAAAGTTCATAATGATTTGGAAAATAGAAAAATCTTGCACCAATATATTCTTGACTTTTCCAATATTTTAAAATGCATAAATGCAATAACTCGCACATTGGTTTTAGTACATGATCAAGACCATATATTTTAATAATATATGAAAAAACTCATATCTCAAGGATCCTTCTATTCGATTATTTGTATACCTCTGTCCTCCTTAACAGGTGCAGTCTTTTTTAACAATGTTTAGTTCATGATTTTAGAATTTTTCATCTCTTCAAGCCCTTGGAATGCTACCATGAACAACAACACATATTAGTCACCTTTCCAATTTGATTAGTCGCGCACCCTGGAAATAATTGACGCAGGCGAAGACGCTACACCTACTCACCTGCTCTCAGGATTGATCTAAATTCCAAGTGAGCCAAAGAGGCTCTTTCGATTCCTCCCTGGAATCCTCTGCTAAAAATTCGATCCACAGGTCCTTTAATTCCCTTCACAGTCTTCTACACATGACCACACTCTTTCTCGACTCAGTTTCGGGTTTCAGGGTTTCGCGTTCCCCGTCGTCAAGAGTTATTTACCTCTTGAATCCCCGATCTCCGATGAGCTCTCTTCCAGCCTTAGCCCCTCCTGGCTATGCCATAGTCCACACGACCGTTCTCACAAGACCACAGCCTTATATCTTTCCTTTCGTCGGGGTTTCGGGCTTTCCAATGCCAAAATGCAATTGCCCTTTGGATCCGCAATCCTCCGATTCCCTACGTGATCCAACTTCCGCTAGTCCCTTGGGCTAGTCTTCTGGGTCCAAGTTACCACCTCTCCTATGACCCCCACCATATGCCCCTGTCAGGGTTTCGGACTTTCCAATTCCAAAATGTTCATGCCCTCAGGACTCGTGAAATGTTGAATGTCGATTCTCCGCTATACCGACGGTTGGCCCCCTAAATGGTACCTCCCTCCATTCGGGGTTTCAGACTTCATGTTTCCAAAATACATGGACTTATCGTCCCCGAGATTCTCGATATCCCGATTCCCGAAATGACGATCGACGACAACCTTCCGGGAAATCTCTCGAGTACTCTAATCTCCTCCACGCGTCCTCCTATGATGGATGGTCCTGATCACTCCTCGCGCCTTCCGATGTCACAGATGCCTCGTCCTCAGGACTCATGAAATTTCGATCCCCGATTTTCCGATGGACGACCCCCTGTCGGCCCTTTCTCCGATGGCTCTAATTTCTGCCACGCGTCCTCTCCAGATGGATGGTCCAGATCTGGTCTCACGATTTCGTGAGTTGAAGTTTCCCGATTTCCTCGACCTCAGGATCTCCAATATCTCGAATGTCGATATCCCGATATCTAGTGTCCGAATCTCTGGAATGGATGATCATGTGACACGTGTCCTCTCCTCAGATAGACAGCCCAGATTCCTTCGTTGTTTTGGGACTTCTGATGTCCCGACTTACACGACCTCGAGAACTTCGAGTTACCGAGCACTGATATCGCGATACCTGTCGGAACTTATACCTAGCGTGAGAAGGGTTAAACCCCTTACACCTCATGTCCCATCTAACAGCTGACGGGATTTCTGAATGAGATCCAACGGCTCCCGTTCTCTC
The DNA here is from genome assembly GCA_000966675.3 of Picea glauca. Taxonomy (NCBI): domain Eukaryota; kingdom Viridiplantae; phylum Streptophyta; class Pinopsida; order Pinales; family Pinaceae; genus Picea; species Picea glauca. The sequence goes on from JZKD02S2013263.1 coordinate 284,076, forward strand.
CCTTCTATAGGCTCCTCCTAATATTCTCCTGGACGTAGAAATCAATGGTCCAGATCTTCTTCCCTTCCAATCCAACAGCTGCTTTTGCTCCTCCTAAGCCGCTACGCTTTCTTCTTGCACTTGAAGAAATTCCAAGACTTCAAAGGCCTCGACCTCTGTCTTCTTTCTCTCCTGCGAACTCCACAATATAAGTCTTCGCCTCGCTCTTCGATGGCATTGTTCCTCCTGATCTTTGCTCCTTTTGAATACTCGAAGGATTTTTTTTTACTCCGGATCTCCTTGCAGAGTCCTCGCACACACACAGTGCTATCTCCCCTGATCTTTCCAGATTCTCAGACCCCTAAGGGATTTTTTCTTCAAGTTCCTTCTCCCACAGATGGAGAATACTTGGATGCCCTCCTGGCTATCCCTCTACTCTAGCAACCTCTTGTTGATCCTTTCAGGGTGTTCAACAACATTGTGAAGATCCTTCAGTGGACTCTTCCTCTAAATAAAGAACTCAAAGAGTTATCTTCTCTTCTCTATGCCCTCCTGGCAGAGTGTCTTCTTCCAGAACTTCCAGTAGTTTTGTCTCCTCCTCCTGTGCACCTATGCACTCGATTGATGCCCATTTGGCAGATCTCTCAGAATCCTCAGTGATTTTGTCTCTTCTTTCTGAACTCACAGCAGAGTTCCTTCCTCTATGCACTCTTTGCACTGGCTCAATGCCCACCTGGCAGAGCTTCACAGAATCCTCAGCAGAATTATGTCTACAACTGTGTCTTCTCCCACACAGCCTTGCCTCCAAGGTTTTCAACAACCTTGAGGTATTCTCCTAAGTTGTTGACTTCAGTTCCTGTGCCGCAACACATCTGTGTCTAAACCCGCAGTGTTCAGAAATGCATCCTCTGTGCACGGCTATCAGAACCCATAGTGTTCTGTCACACCCTCCTGGTGTGAAGCCTCAAAGACCTTCACCTAAAATCAAACACACTTCTGCAAATGCATGGTAACAACATACATATATAGCATAAAAGAACACTCACATACATTCACATAACACATAATTCATGCAGGAAAAACTTCTTCTGATTATATTAAAATGGAAAATCCTTGTATTTACAAGGTATTCTTGAGCTCTCTCTGGATCTCCTCAACTACAACTCAACTTTTACAAAATGAGATCTCTAATCTTTTTTACCTGAGGGGGCTCTTAGAGTGCTTCCCCCCAATCTACCTACCATATTCAATTGCATTGAATGGGCTGTGTAGTCCGCTATCGGATATATATCTCAGCCATACAAACATTAATGGCCGATATTCCCAAGGCCTGCACAAAGGCACGACTTCTATGGCTCACTAGCCTAGACATTAAATTACATTCAATTTAAAATTTCAAATGAGGTTGCGCCTCTCTCTTCAGTTATGAATGCATGTGCTAGATGTGGCTGGCTGGTTGGATGGCTGACGTGGAGAGATGCTCCTACATCATACTCCTCAACTGCAAAATGCATGAGCTCCTTCTCATGAGCTTCCCCTCTCAGTTGTTGGAAATCCTCCTGGATCCCAAATCATCCTTTGGAGCTGTTCATCTGCTCCATCTTGTTGTTGTTGCTTCTGTTGCTTTTGCGTTGTTTTTGCTTCTCTTCTGCCCAGACTCTCCTTACTAGCAGTTTCTGCTGATCGGATCATCAGCTCCATGATCTATTCGATTACTTCATCTAGTTGCTCCCATGGTTGGCTCTGCTCATGCAGTCTCCTCAGCTACAAAAATGTTTTGCTCATGGGCAGATCACCATGATCTCCCATGCCTCCTTCATCAGTTTCCAACTTCACCTGTTGGATGTGCACGCCCTGCACCTTCACCCTTTCTTCCAGGGCTTGTATCTATTCCCACATATCAGCAAAGTAAATGTTGTATGCCCCTTCTTCTTCTCCTACTACAAACTCCCATGTTGCAGTCTTTTCAGCTTCCTGGCTGAAAATATTGAGCCATTCCTCAAAATGCTCATCTTCTTCCTCTGCTTCTGTTGTTGTTGTTGCACCTGCAACAAAGATTTTTGCCTCCTCCTGGGCACATGGTAGGAATATTCCAATCCCCCCAATCATCGTAATATCCTTTAGATCCTCCTCCTCTATCAATTGCACCTGTTGATCTAAATCCATCTCTAAGCTCATCTGTTATGTCATCTCCTCGGGTTGATTCCAACTCACTTGCTCATCCCTTCCCACCTGGAAATATGGGATGTCTCTGCTGCCCTCCTGGTAGACCATGAGATCAACTGATCCCATCTTCATCAACACTCCTTGCTAAATTGAACTCACCTCCGAGTTCATGAGACTTTCAGCTAGTCTCAAATTCTCATCTCTGCCCACCTGGAAATCTGAGATTCTTCCACTACCCTCTTGGCAGTCTTCGAGATCCTGTAGTGATTTAATTTCATTGCCCAACTGGAAATGTGAAATTCCATGGCTATCCTCCTGACATTTCGTGAGACCCCGCAGCGATCTCATCTCGCTGCCCATCTGGAAATCTGGAATTTCCTCTCTTCCCTCCTGGCAGTTCTTGAGATCCTCAGTCGATCCCAATTCATTTTCTTCGTCATTGAGACCTCTCCCAGTCTCTGGTTCACATACCTGAACCATTTCCTCTATGGTTTGGAGGTCTTCAACGTACCTCATCCATCTTCTTAACAGCCTTCATTTTCTTCTGACCATCAACTCCTTGACTGGCCATTTTTCTTTCGGCTTCTTCATGGGCCATTCATATACCCATCTCGGCTTTTTATCCTATCGCATCTTCAATTCGAGATTCACCATTTTCTTCTTTATATATGCAATCTCTTCATCTATGTCCTCTTGACTCCACAACTCTGATTTTTTTTTCCCAGCAGATCTACAGCCTTCAGTAGCGATCTTGCTATCTCTATCTGCTCTCCTAGCAAACCTACTGTCACTCTGCATCCCGATTGTTTCCATCTTCATCCTCCTACAGTCTCCCTGACTGCTATTTTTTTTGTATTGTTGCCTACCTGCAAACAATCCCTACAGAGTCTCCAGTGCTCTGTCTTCCTCCTTTGCCTCCCTCTTCTTGCAATATACAAATAAATTTCTAGCTCTGATACCACTTGATGTGTATTAGAGTGCTCTTTATCCCTTGCTACCTCCTCCTACCTGAAATATATAGACAAGAAATAGCTCCGATACCACTTGACACAGGCGAGAGCTACACCTACTCACCCACTCTTAGGATCGATCTAAATTCCAAGTGAACCAAAGAGGCTCTTTCGATTCCTCCCTGGAATCCTCTGCTAAAAATACGATCCACAAGTCCTTTAATTCCCTTCACGGTCTTCTGCACATGACCGCGCTCTTTCCTGACTCAGTTTTGGGTTTCGGGGTTTCGCGTTCCCCGTCATCAAGAGTTCTTTACCTCTTGAATCCCCAATCTCTGATGAGCTCTCTTCTAGACTTAGCCCCTCCTGGCTATGCCCTGGTCCACATGACCGTTCTCACAAAACCGCAGCCTTATATCTTTCCTTTCGTCGGGGTTTCGGGCTTTCCAATGCCAAAATGAAATTGCCCTTTGGATCTGTGATCCTCCGCTTCCCGAAATGCTCCAACTTTCGCTAGTCCCATGGTATATTCTTTTGGGTCCAAGTGACCACCTCTCATATGACCGTGACCATATGCTCATGTCGGGGTTTCGGACTTTCCAATTCCGAAATGTTCATTCCCTTAGGACTCGAGAAATGTCGAATCTCGATTCTCCGCTATACCGACGGCTGGCCCCCTAAATGGTACCTCCCTCCATTCGGGGTTTCGGACTTCATGTTTCCAAAATACATGGACTTCTCATCCCCGGGATTCTTGATATCCCGATTCCTGAAATGCTGATGGATGACAACCTTCCAGGAAATCTCCCGAGTACTCTGATCTCCTCCACGCGTCCTCCTATGATGGATGGTATTGATCGCTCCTCGAGACTTCTGATGTCCCAGACGCCTCATCCTCATGACTCACAAAATGTCGATCCCCTATTTGTTGATGGACGACCCCCTGTCATCCCTTTCTCTAATGGCTCTGATTTCTGCCACGCGTCCTCTCCAGATGGACAGTTCAGATCCGGTCTCATGATTTCATGAGTTGAAGTTTCCCGATTTCCTCGACCTCAGGATATCTAATATCCCGAACGTCGATATCCCGATATCTAGTGTCTGGATCTCCGGAATGGATGATCACACGACACGTTTCCTCTCCTCAGATGGATGGCCCAGATTCCTTCGTTGTTTTTGGACTTCTGATGTCCCAACTTACATGAACTTGAGAACTTCGATTTCCCGAGCGTGGATATCCCGATACCTGTCGGAACTTTTTCCTGGCGTGAGAACAGTTAAACCCCATGCACCTCCTGTCCGATCTGACGGCTGACAGGATTTCTGAATGAGATCCAACGGCTCCCATTCTCTCCCTTCTGTAGGCTCCTCCTGATCTTCTCCTGGATGTAGAAATCAACAGTCCAGATCTTCTTCCCCACCGATCCGACCGCTGCTATTGCTCCTCCTGAGACGCTACGCTTTCTTCCTGCACTTGGACAAATTCCAATTCTTCAAAGGCCTCGACCTTTATCTTATTTCTCTCCTACGAACTCCAAAATATGAGTCTTCACCTCCTCTTCGATGGCGTTGTTCCTCCTGAGCTTTGCTCCTTTCGAATCCTCGAAGGATTTTTTTTTTACTTCGGCTCTCCTTGCAGAGTCCTCGCACACACACAGTGCTATCTCTCCTGAGATTTCCAGACTCTCAGACCCCTAAGTGATTTTGTCTTCAACTTCCTTCTCCCACAGAATACTTGGATGCCCTCCTGGCTATCCCTCTGCTCCAACAACCTCTTGCTGAGCCTTTCAGGGTGTTCAACAACCCTGTGAAGATCCTTCAGTGGAATATTCCTCTAAATACGGAACTCAAAGAGTTCTCTTCTCTTCTCTGTGCCTGTATGCACAATGTCTCTATGCCCTCCTGGCAGAGTTTCTTCTTCCAGAACTTCTAGCAGTTCTGTCTCCTCCTCCTGTGCACCTATGCACTCAATCGATGCCCATTTGGCAGAGCTCTCAGAATCCTCAGTGATTCTGTCTCTTCTTTCTGAACTCACAGCAAAGTTCCTTCCTCTGTGCACTCCTTGCACTGGCTCAATGCCCACCTGGTAGAGCTTCACATAATCCTCAGCAGAATTATGTCTGCAACTGTGTCTTTTCCCACACAGCCTTGCCTCCAAGGTGTTCAACAACCTTGAGGTCTTCTCCTGAGTTGTTGACTTAAAATCCTGTGTCGCAGCACGTCTCTGTCTGAACCCGCAGTGTTCAGAAATGCATCCTCAGTGCATGGCTATCAGAAACCGCAATGTTCTGTCACACCCTCCTGGTGTGAAGCCTCAAATACATTCACCTGAAATCAAACACACTCCTACAAATTCATGGTAACAGCATACATCTACAGCATAAAAGAACACTCACAGACATTCACATAACACAGAATTCATGTAGGAAAAACTGCTTCTGATTATATTAAAATGGAAAATTCCTGTATTTACAAGGTGTTCTCAAGCTCGCTCTGGCTCTCCTCAACTACAACTCAACTTTTACAAAATGAGATCTATAATCTCTTTTCCCTGAGGGGGCTCTTAGAGCACTTCCCCCCAATCTACCTACCCTATTCAATTGCATTGAATGGGCTATCTAGTCCGCTATCGGATCTAGATCTCAGCCATACAAACATTAATGGTCGATCTTCTCAAGGCCTGCACAAAGGCACGGCTTCTATGGCTCACCATCCTAGACATTAAATTACATTCAATTTCAAATTTCAAATGAGGCTACGCCTCTCTCTTCAGATCTGAATGCATGCGCTCGACGTGGCTGGCTGGCTGGCTGGATGACGTGGAGAGATGCTCCTACATCAAGAATGTGGATTATGTTTAATTCAGTAATTAGATCAGGTGCACACCATGAAAATAATGTTGATATATTGTTTAATTTAGTAATTGATTAATCGTGCGCCTTGGAATTAAATAGATGTTTTCTTTTGCACCATGAAGGTAAAATAAAGTTTATTTCACTTGTGCCTTAACTTATGTCATTTAAGATTGATTAAGCCATTATAATATATTGTGCTATTTAAAAATGAGTGTATTAATATTGCACTTTTAGAATAATGATTGACATATTATGGATTAATCATTTATAATCTCTTGCGCCATTAAAATAATTTGAATACTCTTGTGCCATGAAATTAAATTGTTGAAGTCTCTTGCAGCTAGACTACTGCTGGAATGTTTCGTAGGTGGTAATATGTTAATTATTCGATGTATGTTTGTGGTATAATTTCCTTTGATCCATGAATTAAATAGATTAATTTTCTCTTACGCCTTGAAATTAATAGGACATATGGCTAATTATTTGATTTGCTTATCCTTGTGCCATGAAAATAAAACCAATGATTGATTTTGCACCATGGAAATGAAATGATAACTTCTCTTGCGCCATTAAGTTGAGGTGATGTATGTTTTAATTGAGATTATAGATTCTCATGCGCCATGAACTTAATGTTACTTATGACTAGTTTTGGTAATTAGATTACTTGCGCTATGTAGATAGAATTGATGATTACTTTTGCGCCTTGAAAATAAAGTTGACGATTACTCATGCGTTAACAATTATGTGTATATGTGATTGTTTAGAATGGTTTACTCTTGGGCCTTGAAAGTAATGTTTTGTTATTGATTAAGTATTTATATTCTCTTGCACCATTGGTTTTATGTTGATTTCTCTTGCACCATTAAGGTAATGTAGATGCATGGTTGATTTAGTTCTTATATTCTATTGCACCTTTAGAATAGTGCTGATATGTGATTGATTATGGAAATTAGACACATCCTTGTTCCTCAGAACAGTTTCCATCCTAAAGACCTTAAGTGGTCAAAATAAATCGGATGAATCATGTGCTTGAGAATTGCTTATGCTTCTTGGAGTACTAACCTTGTAGGGTAGGTTGGGTGGGTAGCTCATTATTATTCAGTGGCATGGTTAATCAATTATTGGTGTTTCTCTTAAAATGATCTTGATGTGTTGATTTTGTAGTTAATTATTATGATGATGTGTTAATTAAGTGCATCCATCAATTATGATGATTCTTGATTTAGCCGTTGTGTATGTGTTTTTTATGTATCACTATCATTTATGTTAATGTGTTTACTCGCGTAGTTATTGATTTATGTCGCATGTAATGATTTTAATTTTGATGTCGTGTTTTTTATGTGTTGCTATGAATTATGTGTGATGATTTTTTATCCTGACACAAATATATATATATACTTTGTTTCTTTTCATAATGGCGGGGACATTACATATGGTATCAGAGCCAGTTCAACATTGTGACTGTGGATCGTCATGCCTTCCTCTGTATTATACATTGATCAATAATTTATCGATACTTTAAAATTTAAATTTTTCCCTACGGTAATCTTGGATAGAGGATGCCATGGAGGTAGATGACATGCTTCTAGGAGAGGAGGTGCAACGCCTCCAGTAGCATCCTTTCCATAGGGGTATAACACCCAAGGAGAAGAACAAGTATTTGGACAAGAGAAGATTGTTGTGGGGGGGATGTGGTTAATTGGAGGAGGTCCTTTCAGAGGATGTGAGAGGCCTTGATTAACCGACTAGATAAATATGAGGCTAGGGCACCTGTTCCCAATGAGGGTTCACAACACGCCCCAGCCAGTACTGGTAGCTTTCACAAAGAACTAAAGAAGGTTAAGTTTCCTAATTTCATGGGTGTCACAGACGACTCAGCCACTGAGGCATGGTTGGAGAACATGGCAATATGATTTGCACTTCATTACTACCCATCCAACATGAAAGACCACATGGAAGTATTCCATCCAAAGGGGAGCGCTCTTCTGTGGTGGAAAACACTCCTATCTCAACTAACTATGGGCATTGAAGCCATGTCATGGGAACTACTCGAGGAATGATTCTGAGGGAAGTGATTGTCAGAGGAATTAGTTGAGTGCCAACTCAATGAGTTCAACACCTTACGATAGGGTGGTCATACTGTGTCGGAGTACGAGGAAATATTTATGGAGCTACTTCGGTATGCCCCACATTTGAACATGGAGAAGCTAGAGGTCAACATTCGTGTGATGGTGAGGATCCTAATGCCTAAGAATTTGCACGAGGTATTTCAGAAGTCCCTCCTCACTAAGGAAGAGATAACCAGAGGGGAACAGGGAAGGACTCATGCAAGACCGACTAGAAAAATGACATCAGGTGTGCAGTGGCATCAGACACCATACCCACATACATAAAGGTATCACGATACATCGATAGAATCCACGTTCATGAAACCACTACAACTAACTCCTCAGCAGGGGACTCCCTACAAAGGACCACCACATTAGCAACAACATCATCTGCAATAACATTTTTTTAGGGATGTTCAGCAGAACATACCAGGATATTGGACTGGTAGGCCGGAAGACTCTACTTTGGGGACCAGGAGTACTGGACCGAAGACTGAGTTCCAAGAAGAATATTGGAGGAAGGGTTACGGTTTGTAGCCTTCTTGGGATATTTTGTAACGAATGGAATAATGTACATCACGATATTAGGATCTTATGACGTCATGGTCGATATGGACTAGTTAGAATCGCATGATGTGATAATCTACTGTAAGATGAAGAGGATGAGTTTGACTAAAGATGAGGGACAAATGAGAGTGTATGTAGGAATAAACCAGGGAGTGTCCTTGAGGTTCGATTCTTCCCTACAGCTGCAAGAGAATTCACAAAGGATGCAAGCTATCTGAAATATTAGAGCTGGATGAAAAGGGTGTGGCAGAAGGATTAGAAAACCTTCTGGTAGTACGAGAGTTTGCAGACATGTTCCCACAAGAGTTACCAGGTTTTATGCCAGAAAGAGAGATGGAATTTACCATCGAATTAAAACCTGGAACTGAATCGATAGCAAGAACTCCTTATCTAATGTCGACCCATGAGTTATATGAGTTGAAAATGCAACTAAAAGAGTTGTTGGACCTGTTAATTATATGTCCAAGTGTGTCACCTTGGGGTGTTCCTGTTATTTTCATAAGAAATAAGGATCGATCGTGGAGACTCTGTATTGATTATCGTTAATTGAACAAGGAAACAATCAAGAACCAATATCCGTTGCCAATAATAGACAATTTTTTTGATCAAATGAAAGGAGTGATTTTTTTTTTGAAGATCTACTAGAGATTAGGGTATCACCAGTTACAAATCAAGGAGGAATAAATTCCTAAGATCAAATTCAAAATGAGGTGTGGAAACTACAAGTTTATCATTTTTACCTTTGGACTGAAAAATGCCCCAGGGTATTCATGAGCATGATGAATGGGGTGTTCTGTGAATAGGGAAAGGGAATAATGGAAGAAAATGATTATTTGCATAAATAACACCTACTATGACCAAACCTATTCTTGTTGTACACATTATTCCATATAAGAACCTTACCTTTTAACTCCAGCGACAACCACATGAAGATCTTGAACTTAAGAGAACATTTCAACTTCCAAATTGGATTAAACCACCAATATATATTCACTATTACATCATCCTTGCAACAAACCTTATAACCCAACTTGTGGTTTAATAACATCTAGCTAAGTTATTCACAATGTGAAGATGTACATTAACAAGATTGAAAATTATATTTAAAAAGTTGTACCAAAGACTGCAAAGTCAACTTATTTTTTATCTCACATAGAGGTTCATAGTATCCATTAATCTCCATTCCTACCTCATTTTATTGACAAGTAATCCTCTCCATATCTTCCCTTTGGAGATACGGAAAATGCCTCAATTGATCTGGAGCCAAAAGGATTCCTATCCTTTTAGGATTGTACATTACACTTAAATGGATACATGATAGCTTACTGCATTAGAGATCTACCGAATGACAAAAATACCTTACCCCAAGGTGGTCATTGATATAGTCATGACAAAACCCATGAGTGAAAACAACTTAGAGACTTGGCTTCCTAATGATGGCCAAGCCCAAGAAAATTATATTGATAAGATGGAATAACACCACCATAGAAGCTAGTCCATGGACTCTATAATGCATCCTATTGTTGATAACCATTGATATCATCTTCTACCACACATAGAAAATATGGAACATGCATGATTCCAAAAGTATCAAAAAATATAATACTCAAGAGAGGATAAGTACATAGGACCATATCATGGTTACCTTGATAATACATGTCATAAAATATCCTTTCAAAATATATTGGAAACAATTTCCCTAGTCATTCCCACTGTAAGAATCATTTCACGTCTTATTATCACAAAGAATAATAGTACTAGAAACACTAACAATCAACAAACCAAAATGTTGAGAACTGCACTGCGGTTTTCCTCCTTTCTTGGGAGAAAGGGGTCACTTTTCAATGACAACATGAACACAAAATCGTGCGGTCAGGTAAAATAATATAGTACTTTGATGATGAAGGACACGAAAAAATAAGAAAATCTAGTACTACAACTACAAAAGAATAGAAAAAAAATAGTTCGAATAATAAATTTGGTGTTTTGGTGACAAATGACATGAACAAATTATTTTATGACGTTACTTATTCATATCTAAATTTAAATTTGAATTTGAATTTGATAACTACTATAGTACCCCTGTTTCCCCCAACTTGTAAATGGAATTTCTATCATGGTAAAACTATGGATAGGATTATTAAGTGTGAATTTTGATAGATAATGAACCATGTCTAAAGAATGTGATGTAAAAATATTTCTACTATTAATATAAAAAGGAAAATTTATGAATAACTGTTGAAGGTGTCGCCTATAAAAAATATGATGTCATGAGAGGAAATTATAAGGGGAACCATCACTGGTTGGGATGACCCCTACCAGGTACTACAATGTTGGATTTGAAATGCTCATACCTAGAACTATCCTCTATCCTAAATAATTTACTTACCAGTCAAGTTGGTAGTTGGGGAGTCTTCCTCAAGAATCAGTGATGATGGGCAGTGTACCCATCTGGAATTTTCTTGATTTGACCCACGAAATCTTGTTGAGGAAGGCAAGAAAATAGGGAAATATTGGACAAAAGGATAAGGAGGATAAAATTTGTGCATCGTTGTTTTGGGAGACCAATTTTGCGTAAGATGAATGTGTGAGTCTTATCTGGTTCATAAGAGGAAAAAGAAGAAGTGGAAAAGGTCATTGTTCCAGGTATAGGAAATGTTTGTAAGTGTATTCAAATCAAGGTGATAAATAGGGTTGTATAAGGTTTAGTGGTTGAGTGAGAAATTACAGCAGGTCCCCTTGCTTGGTGGATTGAAGATGGGGATGTCAAGTTCCTGTGGTAGAAGGAGAGTATCCTTCATATATTATTTTTTATTGAGAATGCAAAGAAATTCATCTCATTGCATCATACTTTGTCTAAGGGGTGGCCAACTGTAGATATAATTGATGTGACTATGGCTATGGTTGGGTTGAAAGTGGCACACCCTTCAATAGTTACCTATTTCTTCTAGTTCTAGATAAGTAATCTTATATTCTATGTAATTAGTAGATATGCATAATTGTGCATGTATTATATTTATGAATGTGGATGCTTGTTAAAGAAATTAACGGTTGGAGTGCTCGTATGGATGTTATGAATGTCTATACTCGATTAGTAGTATCAATGCTTGTTTTATTGGAAAATATTTGTATCTAAAAGATAGTATAACTACATGGATGGTTATATATTATGATTTTTCTCAAGGGAATAATGGAGTGAAGAGGCTGGAGGAGGCCATAAATACTCCATGTTAGACAAAGGAGGGCCTACAATATTTGAAACCTTCATGGGATGCATATGGGTCTAGGGGAAGCAAAGTTCCAACTAGTATATTGATGTAGCACAAAGACTATAAGATTGTTGATTCCACGTTATTACCTATAACCTACTTAAGGTCTATTGAGTCATCGATATTTAGTAGCTGACAATTCCAGAGTGGGATTCGACCTCAACCATCCAAGGATGGGTTATTTATCCAATGATATTTCTATAGAACATCTTGTCTTTCAGAGTGGACCCTAGATTCAAGAGGGTCTGGTGAAATCCCTGCAAAGATCCTAGAAAGATACCAGAATGGTTAAGTACCAAAACCATGTTGTTTTCCCTGTAAAAATCCAGCGTTTTGAGTCGAGAGGAATCACAGACTTCTATTCATTAGGGATATTACATCTCAACCATACTTCTAAGGGTGAGATTGTTGGAAGATCTCAAGAGGTGAGTAAGAGTGAAACGTTCGACGATGAAAATGGGTTGAGTGAGAGAGTTTATGTCATTTTGACATCACACACCAACATGGTAGCTGACATACTCGAGAATGGTATGTGGCGACACATAATTGGTCGACAAGACGAGAGTGGTTTCCATTGGGTGAGGAGTCCCTTCGACCATTTATTTAAAATATTGGCCGTCAGATCTGTAGGATAAGAGATATTAGCCTTTTATTAAGGAAAGCATCGTCATTGAGGACGATAGGATGCTAGGACTCATGTGAATTCCACCGACGATGAAAAGTTTCTAGAATATGGGACGAGGACCATTGATTTGGTGGATATATCTCTGACTAGATATGGACCATTGGTTCTAGATGCATGATTGTCAGGACATAGAAGATGGGAGAAGTGAGTGGTGTTCCAAGGAAATGGCATTGATGATGAATACTCTGATATGGGAAGAGAGTCATTTATCTTCCACTAATATATCTTGAGTCTTCATTGAGAAGGAATTGTCGTCAGGAGAATGACACCTAAGACTGACCAAGATTTGGAATGGTAGTTCTGACGACAACGAAAGTGAAACCCTCAGAGGATAAGATAATCATTGATCTGTCGGGAGTAACCCCAATGAGATCAGGACCATTGATGCGAGTGGTATCATCGTTGGGAATAGAAGGTTGGTGAGGTTGAGTGTTGGCCAAAGGTGCCAACAACGATGATGTTAGGAGATTACCGATAATTTTCCATTTCACTGGTGATGATGACGAAGAGATCTGTACCATCATATCTAGTTGTATCATTGTCAAAGCATGGAAGGTTGGTATGGATTCATGCACTACAAGAAAAATATCTTTTAGAAGAGTATATAGTGGAGGCTTCTAGTGTTACAAAATTAACAAAAAATGTCAAAAAAACCTCCGCTACAACATTTTTTTCGATAGCGGAATTTTTTGTGGATACTATAACAGAAGTTGATTATAACTAAAAAAATATGGGCGGTCAAAGGTGTTAGAATATGTTTACAAATTGGTATTTTATTATAATGAACAAGAACCGGTGTGTACATACACTTATAGAACCAATGTTGTACACTTAGCGTTAAGCACCAGGGCAGTAAACTATGCAAGCCCCGAGGCAGTAAAATATTTAATCACCCTTGTGTTTGTCTTATAAGCATTGGGGATTTAACAGTAAAATACACTAGGGGAGTTAAAAATAATTAATCATTGGGGATTTCTTCCTAGAATGAACCAGTGCGTTATTAATAAGAAGGCATTAATGTTGTATAAAATAATATGCACTTGTGTGTTACATAGAAAAACCCCTGGTGAATTAAAAATCCAAAGAACCAATGCATTTTAGTAACAAGCAAGCCTCGATTCTTATTAATAACACAATAGCACGGGTGCATTTTAATAACACACAAACATCGATGCTTTGTATAAGCTTAACGCACCGAAGGCCAATATTTTAATATAATCTTTTGGTATGAAATAAATATTGAAACCAATGCTAATTGATTACATAAAAGCATCGGTGCACATGTCATATGAAATGCACTAGTGATTTTTAATATTAAACGTGCCGATGAGATTAATAATTAAAATACATTGATAACCATTGACATGTGATAGTTCACTTATTGTTATTTTTTAATTCCATTATTTATCCAAAAATTTACATATATCTTATATTTTGATTAGTGAATTTGGATATGATGTTTGGATTAATTCTTTATATCCTCAGATTTTGCATCTCTTCATTATAATATTTATTCATCCATATATTCAATCAATAATGTAACATTTCACAACGACATTGGACAACGCAATAGAATAAATTAAAACATAGTTTATTATATGTATAAGAGGGTATTTGTCATACAAAATGGAACACTTATCGGTAATCCTGTGTCTTTAAATTGGGACACTATGTCCATTACATTAAAAAAAAATGTCTAATTTTCACAAACAATTATTTCAAAAAAATACAATTGCAGCTTGCATTGATATCCAAATATATTGGTCATCATTCTCCATTGGAACTGTTGTTATTTCTCGAACTACTTCCATTCCTTGGGTTATTTTTTTGATTGTTTGGTTGATTTCCTTGATTGTTTTGTTCTTCTTCAAGTTCCATCTACAAACATAAAAATAAACTGTAATGAGTCTATCTACATTGGTGAGAATAATGAAAATTGAAATAAATAATATACGTGAATGTAAATTGAAAAGCGACTCCAAAGAAAGAATTGACTCATGAATCATACACATATGTTCAAAATCAAATCTCATGCCTTGTTTCAAAAATTATTCTATTGGCTCAATTCCATACTGTAATGCCCATCAATATATATAGCTAACATTGTTATCTTCACGAGCATTTATTTCTTAACAGCATAATACAATATCTAATCAACATAATATCAATATGCTTACCAGCAACTTAAACAATTTAGATTCATCAAATAAATTCATAGCAGAATAAATAATTACATAATTCAACAAGGTACCTGATTCTGATGCTATTTCCGTTGCCAGCTGCCT
>JZKD02S2013263.1:306382-323735 GCA_000966675.3 Picea glauca
AGTAATAAGAAAAGGGTCATTACACATACTTTGTTTCCTACAAGTTTTATACCCCATAGTAAGTCATAGATTTAATATAAAGTATTATTTTTGTTTCATTAATTATAAAATGATAGAAGTAAAACAACATAGATTATACTTAAAAATTCCACAAGTAATTTTGGATATGCAAACATATACTCACAACCCTTAATTAACCCAATCTTAATCAATTTTTTCGATGGCTCTTCTTTGTATGTTAGCGCATGTTTGAAGAAATTCAAGGATGGTTGTTGTAAAACAACTTAAAATATACAAAAACAAAAGCTTAAGTTGTTATAAGGAAATAAAAATTATTCACAAACTTTTATATCAACCATTTTCTTCCTTGTCATCCAGTTTTATGTGTGGAATGAGTTCCATTTTTTTCCTTTTCTGTAAGAGAATATTTGAAAATTAATATTTAATGTTAAATTAATTATTTGTACCTAATAGAAAAATCCAATGATTACATACATTTGAATCACGTTGTTATTAAGGGTGAGGAAAATCATTACAAGAATAAAGTGAATCTAGGAGAGCTAGGTTTTGGAGCAAATGAAAGCTAGGGTTTGATAGTCACGGCCATAGTAGAGGACAACATGAGAACCAAAGGGGGGGTAAGGGTACCCCCTCATACAAATAGGTAGTGGTGGATAGAGGGAAAGGGCCAAGAGGCGTATTTTTTAAGGTACCAATGACAACCACCTCGGGATCAAACCTAGAAAAAGGTCAGGAAAGGAACCAGGAAAAACATGAGTGCATGGGAGAAGAAGCCAGAGAAACTCAGAGTGAGGTGCAAGACACAGCAAAACCCAATGGGGTAGAAGGGTGCAACCCATGCAAATCCAAAACAACAATGATACCCAAGGTGATACTGGAGGATCCACAAACGCAACTCTACAGGGACCAGATGAAGAAGCATAGGCTAATCTGCAAGTTCATGGGTTTGTATCTCACAGAAAGAACGTTGCACAATTGGATTAAATATCATTGGAAGCCAAATGGATAAGTGGAGCTCCTCCTGGGCTCGAAAGGATTCTTCACAGCAGTATTCATGAACCTGGAGGCTAGGGACATAGTCTTTGAGGGAGGACCATACTTCCATGCCTCAACAGGACTGTACATGAGGCCATGGAAGGAAAACTTCTCCCTAGAAAAAGAGAATTTCAAAAAGGTGTCGGTCTGGCTGAGATTTTATTCATTACCTTTAGACTACTGGTTACCCTCTACATTCGAAGCAATAGGAAACAAAATGGGGAAATATATGAATACCTCAGAAGCCACCCTAAAAGGGAGATACACATATTACACAAGAATCTTCATAGAGATGGATGTGTTGGGAGAACTCCCAGAAGCCATAAGTTTGGAATTCAGGGATGAGGAATGGATCCAGAACATAGATTACGAACAGATCCCCTTCAAATGCAGAAGATTCCATGAACATGGCCACCTGATCAGAGAATGCACTCTTAATAAAAAATAGGAAGTGAAAAACCCCAAACCACAGTAGGATGAGGATGGGTTTATAAAACCGAAGCCCAGGAGCAGAGAAAACAAAAAACATAGTAGAACCCTAGTAGGAAATAACCTGGAGACCTGGAATAAAATAGAAGGATGGGACAAAAACAATGAAGGGGCAAAAAATGAAAAGGATTTGACAAAATCTCAAGAACTCAAAGAACAAGCAACAAATGATCCCACTGATCGACCAAGTAACAAGAAGGAACATGGGAGTTGCGCAACCCCGAGGGATGGAGAAATAAGAGATGATAACACCCTCATGGAAGAAGAAGAGGGAGATGTGGAAATGACCCCAAGCGAATTAGGCACAGAAGATCCTGATCTTGGAGACCTTGTGGAAAGGGAAGGGATAGATCTCCCAAACATACTAGAGCAATGGAAAATACAGGTAGTATACAATGTACCAATAGAGCAACTTGACCGAATTCAGTACCTTTTTCTTGTAAGGGAGGAAGCCAAACCTAGAGGACTAAAGTGCACACACGGGGAGATTGGACACATAGGAGTCAAAGCTAGTGAGGGATAACCACGAATCTCACCCAAACAGATGCAGAGGAAAAAAGGTAGAAAATCAAATAACGTAGCCCTACAGGAGCTTGGAGCGTTACTAATAAACTCAGGTAAGATCAAGAAACTCTTCCCCAACTCCCCCCCACATGTTTAAATGAAGTTTATAACTTAGAATATAAGAGGCCTAAATATCCCAAGAAAGAAAAGAATCCTTAGAAATAGACTAAAGCAGGAACAACTGGATCTATGTTTTATTCAAGAAACAAAATGCAATATAGACAGAATGGAGGAAATCAATAAACAACAATGGCACAAGTACAATATGGTGGCTATCAGAGGCCACCAAATGGCAGGAGGTATTCTCACCTTGTGGAACCCACGATTACTGAGCCTAATAGCAGCTGAATCGACTAGACACACCTTTATGGTTTGCATGCAAATCATTGGAAACCCAGAGGTGATTCTATGCACTAACGTGTATGGTCCCCAGGTGTCAAAGGAAAAGAGAGGAATGATACAAGACTTAGAAGATATTAAAACCTGATCCAACAACCTCTAATGGATCCTGGCAGGGGACTTCAACATCATCACGTCACTTGTGGAGAAAAAAAGAGGTATAAGAATATTGGATAGGGATGCGGAAGAATTCTCAAAGTTCATAGACACAGTGGAGATGGTAGACCTCAAAACTAATAATGGACAGTTCACCTGGAACAATAAATGGATGAACTAGTATCAGGTAGAAAAAAGACTCGACAAATTCCTAGTATCATAATCAATCATTATGCAGGGGATAAACTTAGATTGCAACATCCTCGCCTAGGGGGGATCTGATCACTGGTGAGTGAAACTGGAAGTAGGCTTCCAAACCACGCCAAAGAACAGACCCTTCAGATTTGAGAAATTCTAGATTAAATAGCCGACTTTCAAGGAAAGAATCAAACAGTGGTAGCAAGAGGAGCAACCAGAGAAAGGGACAAGGATGTTAAAACTCTATAAGAAACTAAAGTATATCAAATATAGGCTCAATGAGTGGAACAAGGACACTTTTGGGAATATAAACCAAGAGAAAAATAACATAAAAGAAAAAATGAAAAAACTCCAGGAAACCTGCATTTTAGAGGGCTATTCGGAGGAATGGAAAAAGGAAGAGATCCAGATGACCCAGGAATGGGAATATCGATGCCAGTAGGAAGAAACAATTTGGTGAAAAAATTCCCCTACCAGATGGCTAAAGGAAGGAGAATGGAACATCAAGTTTTTTCATAGAACAACTGATGCAGGAGCATCAATGGCAAGCACGTAGAGGAAATACCACTCAACACATGGGAATTCTTCCAGAACTTCAACATTAGTGGCTGCAGCTGATTTTGAAATCCGCCTTAACGCAGTGCCATAATTTACCTTTGGAGGCATGCTTGAACTAGTGTCGAATTTTACCCTTTGAGGCACGTTTTGAAAATCGTAAACAGAGTAGGAGTTTCCACTACGTCTCTGGAATGAGACTGAACTAAGATAGCGTAGGATGAATTTTAGAGTGCGCAAGTAGCCAGGGGAAACCCTAGAAATATTTTTTGAGTTAATTAGAAGTTTGTATGCCCATTTGGGGGAACGAAAATACAGAGAATCAATACAGAGAAAAATTAGATGCAAGAGAGAACTGCAAGTTAGCAGGAGATCTCAGTTTTTGAGTTACTGTAATTTGAAAGTATTTTGTATACATTTTCGACACTGGTGAATATAACAAAAGGAAAACTGATCCAAATGTATGGTGTGTGTATTATATGTGTTTTCCTATCCTTTTTGTTTTCATGAACAAGTGAATGGAACTTTGCATGTTAGTGTTCCAGTTTCAATTGTTTCTCTTCATTTGAAGCTCTGTAAGGGTGCATTGAGCCAGAGAGGAATGCAAGGGAATCGGGAGGAATTTCTTTGTGAGAAATCATGTGGATATGAGTTATCAAAACCCCTTAGATGAAAGGAGTGCGCGAGAAATCAAAGTCTGAACCAGACAAATGTTAGGAGGAATAACATGTTGGAAGTGTTATCGAGATCCAGGAACCCATTCTCTGGGAGAAGTAAAGGTTGAGCCTTCGAAGACTTAGAAAATATTCTAATTCTGAAAAGAGTAAAAGATCAGGAGGAAGAACATCATCGAGCATTGGATCACGGTGGGGAATCCCACATACCGTTTGATTTGAGGTAGCTGTGAAGGCTTTAACACTGTGTAGATCCAGGAGGGGATATCTTGAAGACCTGAACGGATAGTGGAAGACTTTGAGGAGGAACATGAGATCCCCGCAAGTTGTTGGATCAAGTGAAGTTGAGAGGAGGTTAGTGATAGGGAAGATATTTGAGCGTAGATATGGAGGGTGTTGTGAGTCATTGATCAAGTGCCTCAAGCTTTCGGAATTTTAGCAACTAGGAATACAAGGGTCAATAGCGTGGGACTCTCGATCGGTGGAACCCCAAAAAGATTGGAACCGTCAAATCTTCAACGGCCTAGAGTCGTTGATCTGTAGTGAGGGGATATTTTGTGATTTCGGTGATTGGGTGGAGGAGCGAGAAGATTTTGCGTAGGAAAAATTGCAAAACCCAAAACGTTGAAATAATCGTAGCCATCAGTCCAAGAGAGACCTCAGCCATGGATCTCGTGTCATTGGGATTTCAAAATTCATGACTTGGAGGGGTGAGGTGTTGTTGGAGCATATCCCTAACTTACATTAGTTTATACCTGTCTTAGACTCCTAGATCTTGGTTAATAAATTCATTTACACTTTATTTCACCTAATTTTTCCACATAGAGAAGAAGGGAACCTCATCCCTAGATTTTAGGGAAAACTGCTAATTTTAGATCAAGACTCAACTCTCGGTTCTTGATTTTCTCGATTTATTCTTGATTTTCTTGATTTATTCATGATTTATTCCAACTACCCCATGAAAAAACTCATCTATTATTGGGGAATGCGCACCTCCTCTTTGAGTGAGAGACTTATTCCTTAATTAATGATTTTTGTCGTTACTATTATTAGTAACTACTATTCCGGGTCAGTTAAGTGAGTTGGAACTGCTTCTCTTGTCAGTTAAGTGAGATTAAGTGAGATAATGTGCATCACTTAACTCTTGTATACATTAATGAGTGTGTGACATGTATATTTAGTGGTCTATGTCGAACTATGTGCTCTCCCTTAGCTTATGACACCTATTTTAGCTACTTCTAGCTTTTTTTTACTAGAATTTCTATGTTGGAAATTCTATATATTCACCTCCTCTCTTATTTTTGAGGATGGTTGCTCATGTATATTCATTTTTTATTAATATAATTCTCTGATTTATGTAGCAAAAACTTTCTCTCATCTCTTTAATATCAACAAATTGCATGTGTTCAATTTAACTAGAATTCTAGATATATTGGGGTTTCTGCAGGAATTCTACAGACGCCTTGTAGCACAAGGTTCTGATATCGTGAACCGAAGTTCACTTTTCATCGTAGATATTTTGGTCACGGTTGTGTGGTCACGTGAGTTGGGAAAAAGGAGGAGCTAACCTTTGCTATCCCTCATCGGATTTTCAGGACTTGGAGGAGCCAAGGAATCATCGCAATGGAAAGCTCGAGGTCACGGAATGCAGCATGTATTTTGGGCCAAGTCTATGGTTGTGCCCATGGTCATGAGGAGTGGAGAGCATGAGCCTAGCACTTGGTATCCCAAGAAAACATAGAGAAACACCTATGGATTTGAAGAGGGAGGTTCCAGCTCAGAATCAAAAGAGCCATTTCGGCCTTGAACCAGAAGATCCTGATCAGGAGGTCACACAACCCTTAGGAGGGATAGGGGGTCTACATCAGGTGGTATCAAAGCCTCATTTCTTCTTCTGTATACTTGAGGAAAAATAAAAAGAGGAGACAAATAACTCGGAAGCGTACTCTATGTGTGTGACAAATAGTCAACACAGTGTCGCCAAGAAGATGAGAGCCGCCTTTAGCCAACCATTCTGTAGAGAGGGAGATGCGAGAGCTTCGCGCCAGATTGCAAACAATGGAAGTAGAACAGAGAAGAGTACCTGATGCTGGAGACATCAGTTATGTAGAGAGTGAATAGGTTGAGGTTGAAGAAGCTACAGGAGAGGATGTTGCAGAAGGATGTTTGTTGAGAGCAGTTGCCAGAGTGGGAGGTAGAACAAAAATAGATGTTCCCATGTATGAGGGAAATCTAGATGTTGACGAAATGTTGGATTAGATAAGATCCATGGACAAAAATTTTGACTATGAATATGTTGATGAGGATAAGAAGGTGAAGCAAGCAATCACCAAGCTAAAAGGGCATGCAACACTGCGGTGGGACGAACTACAGGCTGAGAGGAGAAGTAAAGGAAAAGAGAGGATAAAGAGTTGGGATAGAATGGTAGCCAAACTGAAGGCTAAGTTCATACCCAAATAATACCAGATCAATCTTTTTAGGAAGCTACAAAACCTGAGACAGAAAGGGATGACAGTTAAATACTACACCAAGGAGTTCTACTAGTTGAAAATCAGAACTGGACAATGGGAGAGAGATGAAGAGAAAGTTTCCAGATATATAAATGACTTGATATATGAGACCCAGGATGAGCTCAGCATGAGGTCAGTCGAAACCATGGAGGATGCTTATCAGTTTGCGTTGAAGGAAAAGGAGAAGCTGGCCAAAAAAAAGAACCAGGGAGGAAGAGGTAAAATCTCGGTCTCGAGCAAAAGGAATGGATTTAACCATGGTAGAGCACATCAGTCTAAGGACAAGGATGAGAAACCACACAATCACTCAGAACGAAGAGGAAGTTGCAGAGAAAGACAGGGTGGTCGAAGAAACTCTTCTAGAGGAAGAGTCAGAGGAGGAGTAAGATGTTATGCCTGTGGAAAGCCAGGACACATGTTATGGGAATGCCCCGAGAATAATAAATAAGGAGGAGGAGAAGCTCGCATTTCATAAGAACAGTGAAGAGATGTTGAAGCATAAGGAGTAGAGGATGGAGCATATCTTATGTTGAGAAAAGTTCTCTTGAAACCAGAGGCAGAGAAACAGTCTCTTTAGGACAGCTTCCAAGACTAAGGACAAAGTATGCAAGGTGATCGTTGACAGTGGGATAACTGACAACCTAGTATCCATAGAGATGGTGGAGAAATTGGATCTAGAGACAACTACACATCCAAATCCATACAAGGTCTCATGGTTGCAAAAAGGACACTAGGTAACTATTACTAAACAATGCTTGGTTTAAATAAAGATAGGAGGTTATAAAGATGAAATCTTGTGTGATTTAATCCCCATGGATGTATGCCATATTATGTTGGGAATACCATGGCAGTTTTATAGAAATGTCATTCATGATGGGGGGGAAAACACATATACATTAGAGAAGAATGGTAGGACGCATATATTGTAGCCAATGGGGGATAAGAGAGTAAAAGAGGAATCTAGCACAAGCATACTTCTCATGAGTGGGAAGGAACTCCTGAAATAAGTCAAGGAAGAACAAGAGATGCAGTTCGTTGTGGTGAGGAAGCCCAGAGTCATCCTTACGAGTACATCAATGGATGATTTTCCTGAAGAAGTTCAAGAGATGCTAGATAATTTTGTTGATATAGTGGTGGATGAGCTGCCAAACTCATTGTCGCCCATCAGGAGTATCATTCATCATATTGACTTGATACCAGTAGCAAGTTTTCCGAGCAAAGCAGCGTACAGATTCACACCTCGAGAGAATGAGGAGGTGAAGAACCAAGTCCAAGAATTGCTAGATAAATGTTTGGTCAGAGAAATTTTGAGCCCATGCACAGTACCAACTATGTTAAGCCCAAATAAAGGAGGATGTATAATGTGCACAGACTCGAGAGCCATCAACAAGATCACCATCAGGTATAGATTTCCTTTACCGAGAATGAATGATTTAATGGATTGCTTAAGTGGAGAATATTTCTTTTCTAAGATAGATCTAAAAAGTGGATATCACCAGATCAAGATGAGAGAAGGTGATGAATGGAAAACACCCTTTAAGACAAACAAAGGTCTATATGAGTGGTTGGTTATTCCATTTGGCTTAACAAATTCCTCAAGAGCTTTTACGAGACTGATGAATGAAATTCTGGAAGATTTCATTGGCAAATTCGTAGTCGTATATCTGGATGATATACTGGTCTTTAGCAGGACTAAAGAGGATCATTTGAGGCACCTAATGCTATTAATGAGGAGGCTACAGCAGGAGAAGTTGTTGATCAATTTGAAGAAGTCCTCTTTTATGAATACATAACTCATTTATTTTGGTTTTATGATTTCTTCGAATGAACTGAAAATGGATCCAGAGAAAGTGAAAGCAATCAAAGAATGGTCGTCACCAAAAAGCATGTTCGAGGTAAGGAGATTCCATGGATTAGTGAGATTCTATAGGAATTTCATTGGAGACTTCAATGGAATTTGTGCGCCAATGATGGATACAGTGAAGAAGCGTCACAAGTCTTTTAAATGGACAGAGGAGGTTGAAAAGAGCTTCAATATACTGAAGGAAAAGATAATAGAACGACTAATTCTGGTCTTGCCAAATTTTGGGAACACATTTCAGGTAAGATGTGACGCAAGTGGAGTTTCAATAAGAGTTTTTCCAATCCAGGACAATCAACCTGTTGCCTATTTCAGTGAGAATTTGAATGAGACGAAGAGGAAATACTCCACGTGTGACAAGGAGTTTTATGCCATAATTCAAGCTTTGAATAAATGGAGGCATTATCTTTTCCTGCAAGAGTTTGTCTTGTTTAGCGATAACCAAGATTTACAATTCATAACCATACAAGAAAAACTAAATCAGAGGCATGCAAAATGGGTTGAATTTATGAAAAATTTTACTTTTGTCATAAAACATATTGTTGGGAATGCTAACAAGGTTGCTAATGTGTTAAGCAGGAGATGTTTAATTCTACAGGAATTCCAGGTGAATACCTTGGGGTTTTAACACCTTAAGGATATGTATTGTAATGATACAAACTTCCAGGATGCCTATGAAGCATGTACAAGACCTGTACTGAGAGATAGAAGTAAGTGGACAGAGTATATGGTCTAGGAAGGATTGTTGTTTAGAGGAAATCAATTGTGCATACCAAGATGCTCAATGAGAGACAATCCTCTGAAGGAGAAGCATAGTGGAGGATTGGCTGGACATTTCGGCCATGATAAAATGTTTGCACAGTTGAGAAGTTCATACTATTGGCCAGGTATGAGAGCATAGGTGATAAATTTTGTGAACAGATGTAGGATCTACCAACATGCAAAGGGGAAAAGACAGAACACTGGATTGTACCAACCATTGCCAATACCAGAGAGGCCTTGGGATGCAATAAGCATGGATTATGTGTTGTTATTTCAAAGAACACAAAGGGAGTTTGATTCCATATTTGTGGTTTCTATAAGACCAGTGATGAAACACATGTTGCAAATCTATTTTTCAAGGAAGTTGTGAGACTTCACGGCCTACCCAGGAGCATTTTCTTAGACAGAGACACAAACTTTGTTGGTCACTTTTGGAGGACATTGTGGAAGAATATGGGGACAAATTTGTCTTTCATCTCATCTTATCACCCTCATACAGATGGGCATACTGAGGTGGTAAATAGAATTTTGGGAAACTTGTTGAGGAGTTTAGTCACTGAACATCATAATCAGTGGGATCAGATTCTGCCACAAGAAGAATTTGCATAC
This sequence comes from Picea glauca, assembly GCA_000966675.3. Taxonomy (NCBI): domain Eukaryota; kingdom Viridiplantae; phylum Streptophyta; class Pinopsida; order Pinales; family Pinaceae; genus Picea; species Picea glauca. The sequence goes on from JZKD02S2013263.1 coordinate 316,156, forward strand.
AATGACTCACAAAATAGGAGCACTGGAAGGAGTGCATTCAAAATACTGTATGGAATGCAACCTAGAGGAGTATCTGAGTTGAAAGACTTGGAACAAGGGGAGATCATAAGCACTGGAGCAGAAGATTTTGTTGCAGAAATGCAGAAACTCCATAGCCAGATCAGAGAATAGTTATAGAGGTCCAACCAAAAATACAAGCAGAGAGTTGATCCGCATCACATGGAACTTCAATTTGAAGTGGGAGATCATGTTTTAGCACATCTCAGGAAGGAAAGGTTCCCTAGGGGAACATATAACAAATTGAAGATGAATAAGATAGGACCCTCTAAGATATTGAGGAATTTCAATGCAAATGCCTATAAGATCGAGCTACCAGATGGTGTGGGCATTTCACCCATATTCAATGTTTCAGACCTATATCCTTACATTAAAGATGACACAGAAAGGTCAGAAGCTCAAGGAAAAATTCAGTTGGAGAAACATATGCTTGTGGAAGAAAAGTCGCAGATGGAGAAAATTGTTGATCATAGGATTGGCAAGAAGACTAGAAGGAAAACCTATTTCGAGTATCTGGTCAAATGAAAGGGACACCCAATCAAAGATGTCAGTTGGGAAAACAAAGTTGTTATCTGGAAGCAGGGAAAATCCATGGATAGGAGTCCATGAATTTTTTTCAAGGGGAGTATGATGTAGTAGCATCGTTGGCAAGCACACAGAGGAAAGATAACTCAACACGTGGGAGTTCTTCCAGAACTTCAACATTAGCAACTGTAGCCGATTTTGAAATTCTCCTTAAATCAATGCCAGAATTTACCCTTGGAGGCACGCTTGAACCAATATTGAATTTTACCCTTTGAGGCACATTTTGAAAATCGTAAACAGACCAGGAGTTTCCACTACGGATCTGGAATGTGACTGAACTAAGATAGCATAGGATGAATTTTAGAGTAGGCAAGTAGCCAAGGGAAACCCTAGAAATATTTTTTGATTTAAATAGAAGTTTGTACACCCAGTCAAGGGAGCGACAATACAGAGAGAAATTAGCTGCAAGAGAGAACTACAAGTTAGCATGAGATCTCAGTTTTTGAGTTACTGTAATTTGAATGTATTTTGTAGCCATTTTTGACACTTGTGAATATAATAGAAGGAAAACTGATCCAAATGTATGGTGTGTGCACTGTGTGTGTTTTCCTGTCGTTTCTATTTTCATGAACAAGTGAATGGAACTATGCATGTTAGTGTTCCAATTTCAATTGTTTCTCTTCATTTGAACCTCTACAAGGGTGCATCGAGCCAGAGAGGAATGCAAGGGAATCGGGAGGAATTTCTCGGTGAGAAATCTCGTGGATATGAGTTATCAAAATCCCTTAGATGCAAGGAGTGCACGGGAAATCAAATTCTAAACCAGACAAAGCTTAGGCAGAATAACACGTTGGAATTGTTATCAAGATCGAGGAACCCACTCCCTGGGAGAAGCGAAGTCCGAGCCTTCAAAGACTTAGAAAATCTTCTAAGTATAAAGTGAGTAAAAGCTCAGGAGGAAGAACGTCATCAAGCGTTGGATCATGGTGGGGAATCCCGCAAAACGTCCGATTTTAGGTAGGTGCGCAGGCTTTAACACTGCATAGATCCAGGAGGGGAGATTTCGAAGACCTAAACAGACAGTGGATAACTTCAAGGAGGAAAGTGAGACCCACGTAAGTCGTTGGATCAAGAGAAGTTGTGAGGAGGTTAGTGATGGGGAAGAGATCTCAGTGTAGATCTGGAGGTCATTGTGAGTCATTGATCAAGTGCCTCAATATTTTGGCATTTCAGCAACCGAGAGTACAAGGGTCAACAGTATGGGACTCTCAACCGGTGGAACCCCGAAAAGATCGAAACCGTCAGATCTTCGAAGGCTTAGAGTCATCGATTTGTAGTGAGGGGAGATTTCGTGATTTCAGTGACCGGGTGGAGGAGTTAGTAGATTTCACATAGGTGAAATCATGAAACGTGAAACACCTAAATAATCATAGCCTTCGGTCCAAGAGAGACCTGAGCCATGGATCGCGTATCATCAAGATTTTGGCATTTGTGACTTGGATGGGTCAGGTGCCTTTTAGCACAAGGTTCCGATATTGGGAACCGCAATGTGCTTTTCATGGTAGAGCTTGTGCTCACGGGTGTGTGGTCACGTGAGTTGGGAAAAAGGAGGAGCTAACCTTCGTTATCCCTCATCAGAGTTTTGGGACTTGGAGGAGCCAAGGACTCATCCCATTTGAAATCCCAAGGTCGCAAAATGTAGCGTGCCTTTTGGGCCAAGTCCGTGGTCATGCCCGCAATCATGAGGAGTGGAGAGTGTGAGCCTAGTACTTGGTCACAGAGGAAAACATAGAGAAGGACCTGTGTATTTGAAGAGGGAGGTTCCAGCTTGAAATTAGAAGATCCATTTCAGCCCCGAACCAAAATATCTTGATCGGGAGGTCGCGTAGCCATTAGGATGGATAGGGGGTTTGCATCAACAACCATGGCCAGAAGAGCCCATAAAAAAATCCTAAAGATTAAGGACCATGATGGAATAGAGCGAGAGTCACATAAGGAGATCAAAACTACTCTAGTAAACCACTTCCACGGTATAGCCCAGGAATCCAACCAAGACAGAACGGAGGCCATACAAAAGATAATCCATCATATCCCATGGCTAATCATTGAGGAACAAAATAACAACCTGAACAAACCTATTGCGGAGGAGGAAATTGACCAAGTACTCTAGGAAATGCCCAATGAGAAATCCCCAGGTCTAGATAGCTTCACAGTGGATTTTTTCAAATCCTGTTGGGAAATCATCAAATATGATGTTTATAGGGTAGTGGAAGAATCTATAAGGTTTGCCTCCATTCTAAAAGTGCTAAATGCTACAATGATTACACTGATCCCCAAAGAAAATGAATCCAAAACCCTTGATCGTTATAGACTTATAGCGTTGTGCAATGTGGTTTATAAGATAATATCCAAAGTTATAGCCAATAAATTGAAACCCCTCCTACCCACATTGGTCTCACAAGAACAGGAAGGCTCTATGGAAGGAAGACAAATAATGGACAATATCATCCATGCCCATGAGCTTATCGACACTCTGAAGCTTCGGAAGAGAGGGGAAATGATAATACAACTGGACCTAGAAAAATCTTATGACAAAATTCGTTGGCACTATATGGTCAAGACTTTGGAATCCATTGGTTTCACCCAACACTGGATCAGCTAGATAGTCAACTTAGTATCCACAACAAGCTACTCACTACTAATAAATGGATCCCCTACCAAACCTTTCTGGCCCACGAGAGGCATCATATAAGAAGATCTGATATCCCCCTTCCTTTTCATTCTAATGATGGAAGGTCTCAGTCAAAGCATAAAAAGCACAACTGCAACAAGTGAAATAACAAGTATCAAACCTTTCAAAAATTTCCCTACTTCCACACACCAACAGTTTGTGGATGACACCTTACTTCATGGAATACCCATGGTCACAGAATCAAAATCCTACAAATGAATCCTATAAGAGTTTTGGGAAGCCTCGGGTGCAGAGATCAACCATTCCAAATCTATGATCTTCTTCTTCAATACCAACCCCGCAATCCAAAGAAATTTGACCAACATGTTGGGCTTTGAAAGAAAATCACTCCCAACTAAGTACTTGGGAATTCCCCTGATAGACAAAGCTTACAAAATGTCAACTTCAGAAGGAATAATCAACAAATTACAGGAGAAGGTGAAAAATTGGACACGCAAATCCCTCAACCTAGCCGGAAGACTTATTCTGACCAAGTCTATTTTGCAAGCAATTCCAACCTTTATGATGTCCGTTTTCCCAACCCCCAAGGGGATACTACAAAAGATAAGAACCATCCAAAGGGAATTCCTCTAGAGAGGAGTAGAAACAAGAAAAAATGGGCCCTAGTGGGTTGGGAGAAGGTCCGTAAACCAAAAATCAAAGGAGTTTTTGGGCTACAAGACCCGCAAGTGACCAATGACGCCTACGAGGTGAAACTCTGGTGGCGTTGGGTCAAATAAACTACTACACCATGGGTAAACATGTGGAAGGAAAAGTATGCCTTGGACATAAGCGACCAGGATAGAATCCTCTTTAGAGGCACCAAGGAAGTTTCAGCCATCTGGAACCTAGCCCGGCGCAACAAAGCCTGGATTCAAACACACAAATTTTGGGAAGTAAGGAATGGCAGAACAATGAGATTCTAGGAGGATGCCTGGAAATAGGAACCTATAATGAAGAAACTCCAACAGGAGTTGATCACGCAAGGTAAAACAAGAGTCTAACATTACTGGAAACAAGAAATAGATCACAACAAATGGAGAATCTGGAACACTCTCACCCCACAGAATAGAGCCCAAACCACAACAACAGTAAAAGAGGTGGAGGAGGAATTGGGGAGACAAAAAATCACATTCATGGAAGGAAATGACCAGTTGAGATGGGGATGAAAAGATGGTAGGGAATTCAATCTAAAAGAATTCTGACACTATATCGTGGAACAGGACCAAGAAGACCTAACACAACAATGGGATAAGCTTTGGAACAACCCTTATTGGAAAAAAATAAAATTTTCCAATGGTTAATACTCCACAACCGAATTCTAACTTGGGAAAACCTAAGGAAAATAGGATTCATAGGCCCTTCCAGATGTCACCTCTGTCAAGCCAAGGAAGAAACAAAGAACCATCTCCTTGACGAATGGACCTACACAACAGAAATCTGGGACTGGGGGGCAGGTATCTTCCAACATTCAAATAGGATCTAAGGTAACATCTCCGCAAATATCAATATTTGGAAAGAGAACTACAGCAAAAACAAACAGGTGAATCTCTGTTGGACCCTCATCTTGGGGATGATCACATGGGAAATATGGAAGGAAAGGAACCGATGCATATTCAGGAACCAAAGTTGGCCAAAAGGGAAGATCAAGGAAACATTAATCTCCATGACAAAAGAAATGTTACAGAGACGTAACTTCCATACAGGAAGAGTGCAACTCACAGACCAGGACTCCCAAATCCTAGAAGCCTTCCACCTGAAAGATGGATGCAACCCAAATCAGGTAAGACAACCACCACAACTCCAAGTAGGTGAGTGCAACTAGAAACCACCACCAGTAGGCTCCCTCAAGATGATTTTTTATGGGGCGTCGAAAGGTAACCCGTGATGGATAGGAATGGGAGGAGTAATCAAGGACAATAAAGGAAATATAATCTGGTTGTACGCTGGGAGTCTAGGAAACTCAACCAACAACGTCGTGGAATTTGGAGCCCTGGATACTGAACTTGAGATTCTAAGTTGGGAAGGGATGGAAAACACCATAGTGGAAGTAGGGATGATTTTAGGGGCTAAATTTCTCTCATGGGCTAATTTTCCCTGTTTTTTCCAAAAACGAAATTTGCTATTTTAAAAATGATTCACCCAAATTCTATAGGATAAAATTATTTTAGCTTAAAAATCGCCAAAACATTATAAAATCTATATAAAACCCTTATAAATTTGAATATTTTACAAAAATATCGCCAATCATTTATAGTTGGCATATGAAGGATTAGTAAGATTCGCCAAGGTTTCTACATTTTAAAATATATTTCCATCCTTAAAATCATCCCTGAGTGGAAGGAGATTCCATGTTGGTTATCAACACAGTAAGAAGACTCCAAAACAGAACTAGAGTGGGAAAAATTTAGAGGTACTGGCGCTTGGCACACTCCCAGAAAAAACTTCAGGAGCACTTGCGGTCGAGGATCACAGTGGATTTGCGCTAGGTATGGAGGTCGAAAAATGGACTGGCAGACATAATCACTAACGAGGGGGTCGACAAGGAAGGACCATAATTGGACACTATCTAGAGTAACATCCTGAATGGTTAGTTCCGAATAGACTGCATCCAACTAGTGTTAAAAGACTGTGATGAAAACCGAAGTATGAACGACCACATCGAGGATGGAGGTGCAGAAATAACTGAAGGGCACGTAGGATCTAGGCATAATCTGATAGCCCACCACTCAAACATGAGTTACAATGTAGATCCAGGTCACACAACAAGAGGAGTTATGACACCATGGTCCTATCAATAGGAAGAAGTACAGGGGTTGTCCCTGGGAAAGCAGAAAAGATAATAAACAGGTGGCAAAGGATGAAGGACAGAAGGGTTTTCCATGGTTGAGTATGGGTACACCTCACCCAAGTATAGATACGAGGAGTGGTAATGATTGTCATACAACGTACAGGGAAAAGGATTGGCACAAGGATGATGACAGGTATCCCAAGAGAACACACTCTGAAGCAATGAAAAAGCACCATAAGGTACACCTTTATGAGTGGCCCATGATTTCTAGGACAAGCCTGCAACTGGAGAAATCCCATAAAAGAATAAACACCAAGAATATCCACAAACCAGAGAGAAACAATTACAAAGCCCATCTTACATACCAAGAAGGGGCGAATAGAAACAAGAGAAGAACCCAAGACAAAAACCACCACAAACAAGTCAAGATGGTAAGAATGAAGAAAACCCATAGTAAGAGAGGACCCCAAGAGAAATAACCTCCGACAAGCGCCTAGAGGATTACAAGGATGGAGCAAGAGGCCAAAGAATCCAAGGGTACCTTTCTCACATAGGTCGATCCAGAGGGAAAAGCGATCATCAATAGGTGGGAGAGAGAAATCAACACCACATGCAAGGGCAAAGCCTGGACAAAACTAATTCAAGAAGTAGACGGGATAAGGGACCCAGGGGCTACACATCCCAGAACAACCCTCTACCACAAAATGGTGGAGGAAGCCTAGTGAAAAAAAATGTTGATAGGCAAGATGAACGTTGATCGGAAAGAGACCAGAAGGGAGTCTATCATGGACCACAAGAAGGTGCTCACATAAATTATGAGTCACCTCAACAACATGGAGGCCAGTGCAAAAAGACTAGCTGAGGACCAGAGGAGCCAAAAGGAAAAAATGGAATGAATGGCAAGCCAATTCCACCTTTACCTATGCTATGTCCACCACATGGACATAACTCAAGGAGAATGTAGCGTAACACCATCTTGTATTAGAAAGATGTGCACGGTGGAGTGGAGGAAGGAGAACGAGGCAAGAAAGGATGGTGACGCAAGACATCCGATCATCCTAGACTAGTGCAAGTTCAGCCCCTAGTCAAGTTGTATTCAGTGTAGCAGCTGCCCCTATTTTATGGTTGTGTTTTTTATGTATATGTTATCGTTTAGTCTTTCAAACTGGTTTCCAGAGGACTGGGTCGGTTTCCCATGGTGGTGGCCCAACCCTCCCCCTGCTATCTTAGACAATGTAACTCCGGGATCCCTGATCTGGTTTCCTTTTTGGCAGATCAAGGGATCCCCATTTTCTTTTTTACATCACAATCTCTTTCAGTAATACATGATTGCAAACTCACTTACAAAAAAAACAAAAATCACATTGTTGTTGACATAGCTCCTCCTGCGATGCAATTATGTCCAATTCTTTGACCATCTACTTGTACACTTTTTTGGACATTCCTACTGGCATATTTCAGATATTAGCTCACTGG
>JZKD02S2013263.1:323785-354559 GCA_000966675.3 Picea glauca
TTGTATGTTTTTTCTATTGCAAGTCTGACAGGTCTCATTGACCATTGCTCTGGAAATGCTTCCTATAGTTTAAATATAACTTGGTTCTTGGAATCATTGGATTGATTTCTATATTGTAAGTGGAAAGTATGTCTATACGTTCATTCCACTATATCCCTCATAGTTCGGTAAACGTTTTCTCCCCTTTGATTAATCTGCAACACCACTCCAGATGAGCTAAGGACCAATTCATCACCATTTACATATTCTATATTAATTAATTTTGTTTTGTTATGATGACATTATGTTCCCTCATTGTTGGTGCCTGTAGAACATTAAACATATGTGAATTAACAATTTTTTTGAAATATGTCATCTAATATTCCTACGTATATTATTAATGAAGATTAAAAAAAAATCATATTGAATAGTATTTTTTCATTCACCTGATTCATCTTTCTGCATTTTCTCCTTCAAGATTTTACGCTCTTTTGCACTTAGATAATAAATAATATTATCGAGCTTCCTCATTTTGTGGCCCTGCATGACACATACTAACTAATACATATTAGTTAAAATTACATATATTTCAACAATATTAATTTTGTATAGAATTTACAAATAATTTGCCTTTTTTGTTTTTCCAGATGTGTCATAATTGTGTCGACCAAAAATTTTCTTATTTGAACTCTTCTCACTCATATTTTTATCAATATACAACATGTACCATTCAATACCAAAATTGTTAAATATATTTTATAAATAGATCAAATAATTTTCAGGAAAAAAAAAATCGTTGCAACTGGTGCGTTTTTTATATACAAAGCACTGATGAGATTATTACATAAAACACACTAGTGCGTTCCATACAACAAAACACAACGAACAATTTAATTTCTTTTTTTTAATATTGTGAATTACAATAGTGCGATTTATATAGAATATATCACAACGAATACAGTAGAGAACAAAAAAAATAGCAAAAACATTAAACATCCATAAAAAACAATAGAAAAATTAAAAAATTAAAAAAATTGTGTGACAACATTTTTTGTGTTGTTTAGATGAGAAAACATTGGCGGTATTTGTTTTATGCACTCTATTTTTTAAATTTTGTTTTAAAAAAACAAATTGGCTTTATTGGTGCGCCTTAGACATAAACGCACTGGTGCGTTTATGTCGAAATGGCACACCGGAAAATCGGAAAACGTTTTAAAAAAAACATCAAATCAGAAATTGTTTAAAAAAAATAAAATAAAAAAGTCAGAGGGTCGACTACATTTGGGATCTGATGCAATAAGTGGTCCATTTGCATCACATTTCAAACACGCATATATATAAAAAAAAAACCATTAGATCTAAAATACCTAAAACGAACATGCTTAATTCTAAAGTGATAGAGGGAGTTAAACCCTGGGGTGAAATTTTTCATTCACGTAAGCAAACAAAAACAAGGGTTTAAGGTAAGTATGATTTTTTTTTTTTTAATGTAGGGTTTTGAGTGAATCACCATAACTTTCAAATCCCATTGTTTTTAAATATTTCTATTGTTCGAAAGTATTCTTCTACTCCACAGTGCTCCCCAATATGTCTCTTATAAATCTGTCTCCTATAAATTTTGGCAAAATAATGAAAATATTGAATACCTTCTTAATATTAAATTTTTTTTATGAATAGAGTTTAGAGTGAATCACAATACCCTTCAAATTCTCATATTCTGAATAATATTGTGGTTCCAAAGTATTCTCCTCCTCAATAGTGTTCCTCCGTATGTCTCTCTTGCAAGTCTCTTCCATACAAAATTTTGAAAAATAATGAAATAGTGAATAAATTTTTAGTATTTAAATGACTTTATGAAATTTGATTCCCACTCATTTTTTAATTGTTTAAAAAAACATGTTTTTTTTTAACTTTTTCAGCGCAATGATGGGTTTATGTAAGATGCACCGGTGTGACCATATTACATTACGCACCGATGTGTCCATATTAATTGACGCATCGAGTACATATAATTGTTTTGTATTAACAAAATCTCAAAACACAATGTGGTTCATTTTTCAACGCATCGATGGTTATTATTAATATGCACATTGATGCATTTTTGGTTTATAAGCGCACCAGGATGATTTTAAAGTTATTTGAACCTTTATTTGCACAAAAATAGTATATTCATATCCAATTATCCTTTAGGATGAATTCACATGACTTACAATACTTCAGTCTATATTTTACATTTTATGTCGCCTTATTCTTAAAAAATGGTTTCAAAACTATATTCAAACTTATATTGTGGTATGGTTATCAAAATTTATTTTAGATATGTACACGAAAATTTATTGTTAATTTTGTTGAAATGAAGGGAGAAAACATTATTATATGATCAAATGGTCAATTCTTCAAATTCCATCCCATTCCATATTTCTCAAAGTCCATCACAGACTTATCCCTTTCCATCTCCAGTAAGTTTAACTTATTTTTATTTATGTTTCGATTATCTCATTGAATGTTTTTTATCCATGTCAATCTAAATAAAATTGTATCCAAATTTGCAGGATCTTGATTCAAAATCGAGTTTAGATGCATAAAATATTCCAATGTCGGTTCAAAAACATTGGAAGGTATTATCAGGAGCAACATACCACAAGCAGTTGGTAGATAAAAATGGACAACCACTTTACCTTGCCAATTGTGACACTTCATCTTCCAGCCACAATCCTGGGTCGACGATGGTAATAATTTTTTGGTATAATGTAATTTGAACAAACAAATTATTGCATTGTGCTTACTAATATCATCGATGTACTAATGTTCAATATTTTTGAAACTAGGATTCTTCTGATGATCAACGACCTACCTACCATCTTCCATTTCACCCCATAACAATGTCAACCCGAGAGAAGGTTGTAATGACAGAACAACTCAGAGAGGAAGCATACCAAGAATGGTTGAATCAACCATCTACTCAATTCCCACTACTTCCAGATTCACCAATTAGGAATGACCACAACAATAGTAGTTCTTCAAAAGTTGGCAATGGAGACATTCAAAAAGAGGTTTGTATGGATGATTACTTATGGGATACTATTTCCATGGAGACAATGTTTTTAGATGCATTCTAGAACGTGAGCTAGGGGATGATGCTCATATGAGTGATACCATTTTATAAAGCCTAAAATCTACTTCCACCACCCCTCTTTGGACCTAGTGCCCAATCAAAGTTTACCCAGCTTGGGACAAAAATATTACTTTACAACATGGAAAGAAAGATTGGAATGCCAAACACATGTTTCTCGACAATATTGAGGTAATTGACTAGCAAGTGCCTTATATTAATTTTGAGAAATATTTTCACACAATAAACATTAGATATGGTTGCTTTTATAAACGTTAATTGACCTTGTACATTTCTATTTCCCACTAACTATAGGATATTGAAAGATAATGTTCCTCCTAGTGATAATGTTTTTCCTCGTAGACGTGAAGAGGCAAAGCAGTTGTTGAAAATGTTGGGTGTTGAGTATATATCATATCATGCATGTCTGAATTATTGTATTCTATATAGAGGAGAATATGAAAACAAAGAGATATGTATGAAATGTGGGCATGACAGGTACCATAAATGAAATAAAAATGGTAAATCACATGGTCCTCCTCATAATATATTGAGAAACATGCCTATAATCCCAAGGATTCAAAGGCTCCTTCACTTAAAAGAATTAGCTATGTTGCAGGGATGACATGCCTTGCATAGAAGTGAGTCAGGAGTTATGTGAATCCCAACAGACTCAATAGGCATGAAGCATATAGAGAATACATGGCCAGAAAAATTCAAGGATTATGTACAAAGTCTATGACTCAGCATATAAATGGATGGCGTGAACCCATATTCCCTCCAAAAGACCAATTATTATGTTTGTCTTCTAGTAGTGATCAATAACAATACCCCCCCATGGTTTTTTGTGAAGAATGAACATGTTATGTTAGCTCTTATAGTCCCTGGTGGAAGACAAGTGAAGAATGTGGATGTATACCTAAAACCATTGGTAGATGAATTTAAGGAATTATGGGAATGGATACATGTATATGATGTATCAATACCAATCTCAACATAGAGGAGTTTTACGTTGTATGGCATATGTTCTTACACCACACATGATCATCCAAGATTAGGAGTTTTCTCTAGTAATTAACATGTTTATTGATTTTTTATATACATAACAATATTTATTTCCATATTTAATTCAATGTTATTGACATTATATTCTTAAAATCTAGCATGTTATGTATAAAATCATTTTGTAGGTCTTGTAACTAAAGGCTATCATGTATGTAAATGTTTTGGACCTTCTTTGAAGGCTAGGTGGACCAACCACCTATGAAATCCAGTGTACGACTACTTGAGGGTATTTCTCCCAGAAGAACACCCTTATATAAGAGAAACATCCACTTTCAATGGTAAACCAGAGAGAACCCAAAGGCCTACAATAATGACACGAGAAAAATGGCTTAGAGAATATGAGAGAGAGAAGGAGAAGGATATTAATTTTTTTGTTATTCAAATGGGGAGCCTATGTTCGATGATCTAGAATTATTATACACTATGTTGAGAAATTTCCCATTGGGATGAAAAGGAAATCTATCTTTTATGAGCTCCTATATTAGGAGCATCTGAATATTTACCACTTACTAAATCCCATGAATATATTTAAAAATGTTTCATCTTCTTTATGGAGGCACATATCATTGAAATAAAGTGACACATTGGTTGTGAGGAGAGATATTATTTCTTCAAAAACTAAAACGAAACATTGGCCAAGACAAGAAAGTAGAGGAGAGGTTGGTCCCTCTTGGTCTTTCAAAGAAGGTGTTGTCCCATGGATTTTGAAGAAATGAGATATTTCTTTGGAAAAAGAAGTTATATTAGGTGTGAAGGTGCCTTCTTTATATGGGTCTTACCTACGATGTTGATTCACTGTGTGTCAATACCATTTGTCTGGGTTGAAATCACATGACCATTTGAACCTTCTAAAGGTACAACATATGTCAAAAATATGATTTTATTATTTTTAATTTTTAATTTTATGCCATGGGATAAAACTTAATTGATTTTTTATGTGTTTACTTTGTAGTGTCATTATCTGATGCTCGTGCATGGGTGTGTGAACCATGACTTCCCCCATGACCTAAGGTATTCCATATCTAAATTATATGCATTTGTAGGTTGGATCACATCAAAGGAGATTGATATGGATAGCATTCCACGGTGGTGCCAAGAGATAGTTGAGATTGTTTGTATGTTTGAGAAGGAACTACCACCGAGTTTCATGGACTTGCAGGTTCATATTCTAATTCACCTAGTAGATGAGGTTGAATTAGTTGGGGTGGTTTACTGTCGTTGGATGACTTTTTTAGAGAGGTATGTGAAGAAATTTAAAGGATTTCTTCGTTAAAGAGAAAAAACTGAGGGGTCTATGGAAGAGGGGTACATATCATATGAGTCTTTCTATTATTCCATTGAGTACATAAAGAAGATATAAAACACACCAAGTGTAGTGATTTGGGATGACAAAAGAGATGAAGACAAAAGAGAATGGAAGCTTCACCAAACGAATGGAAAAAGGAGCTTGATAAATAGTAAGTGAATTATCATTTGTCAAATTTCTACACAGTAACTATTCACACTGAACTTCATAATGTATATTTTCATGATCTCATTTGTAATATATGTTGGTTTGATTTCATGAATACACCAACAAATTCAGAAATTGATGCCATCAATAAATTCATTCTTTACAATTCGGAGGCAACACAACCATGTGTCACATTGTATGAATAGAAGAGGAGGAAATGGGAAAGTTACAGGAAATAATTCAGATGGTTTAATGGAAGAAGCATTCCTTATCCTAATCATTTAAAATAAAATATTCTAATGATATGGCCCAACAGTTGGGTTGCTGACCAATTCAGAGAGAAATATGGTTCATCTGGTCGTTACCCATGTGAAGAAGAGGATGTACTAAACATAGGGATTGGTTGCAACAACTCAGTAATAATATTTTTGTGTACATAATGTTTAACATCGTAATGCACATTTGAATGGTAATTACATCTATATTATTTTATATTTTAATGGTTGGGTTATTAGACACATATTGACACTGTGATTTGCTCACTTCTTTATAGGTGCATTTGTTCACATCTGTGTGGGCATATGGACATCATTTTCTCACAGAGGATGCCAATGATGGATACATGACACAAGACTGTGGAGTGGAAATTGAGTTCAACCAATCTATCCATGCTAGCCACCGCGATCAAAACACCATACAAGGGAAGTTAGGTTATGTTGGAAAGATACAAGAGATCATTTGAGTGGACTTTTCTTCTTTCCAATGTGTTATTTTTAGGTGCAAGTGGTGGGGCACCTTTGATCGGAATAATGTAAAGGAATATCTTGATCACATCATTGTGATCACATCCAACAAAAGACAAGCATTTTTTAACATAATCATCACACACATCTAACAAGCATCATTTAACATACACATCTATCAAGCACATTTAACATTAAACATATCTAACATGACCTAAAAATGTACACATCAACATCAACATATAAATTAATTAAGTATAACATCATGATCAACAGGAAAAATGCATGTCTAATGAAAAATGTTATAGCATACACATCTATCAAGAACATATAAAAAACATATCTAACAAGACCCAACAAAATACACACCAACACCAACACATAAATTAAGAACACCATCAACACAACCAAAAGAAAAAAAAAACAATATATATATATATATATATATATATATATATATATATATATATATATATATATATATATATATATATATGATGGACAAGTCAAATAACTGCTATAACATATGTGGTCTAGACGGTGGGGTAGTATGCATATATACAATAGTAGTGGAGGCTTGGTCTGTAGTGGAAGATGATGGATGATGAATAGGTCCTTCCTACTCATCTAGGTGAGGTGAAAGAGGAGGATGAGGAATAGGTTTGGAATGATCTTCTAGGTGAGGTGAAAGAGGAGGATGAGGAATAGGTTTGGCATGATCTTCTAGGTGAGGTGAAAGAGGAGGATGAGGAATAGGTATGGAATTCTCATCTAGGTGAGGTGAAAGAGGAGAAGGAGGAATATGTGCTTTCTCCTCATGATATGGGTGAGGTGAAAGAGGAGGAGGATGTGGAGAAGGATGATCACGAGCACCCTCATAAATCAATGGGGTAGTGGACAAATGGGTCGTACTGGAAGAAGAGTTGTGCCTATCATAGGGATCCCTCCTTACTTATAGTATCCTGGTGTTGGGCGCAGGACCATTTTGGAATAAAGAATAATTTTGGAGAATAAAACAAAAGACAACTAGAAAGAAAATCAACACGTGCAAGGAAAACGCAAATGCAGATGAGGAAATTATGTGAGGCATGCATGAAAGAACACCTAAACATGCTAGGGTTAGGGTTTTGGTAAGAATATGTAATGGTTAGTAAGCCAAGAATATGTATAAATAGGTACCTAGGAGGTCTAGGTAGGGGGTTCAATTATTCTCGGTTGGGACTTCTATTGTTCAAAGGTTCAGAGTTGGATGTCATGTTGGTTGTCATATTGTCATACTGTTAATCTGACCTAATTTTGTAAGTTGTTGAGATGATGAGAGGGACTAAGGTATATCTTGAGGGTTAGATCACATGATGAGGAGCCTGGTGGGATCTAGTCAGCCTCATCGTAAGATATTGAATATTTTTTATGGAGATTTGTAAGGCGCAAGGTGTTGCAGTGTTGGAACCAAAATAATAAAAGAGAATAATAGCCAAATATTTGTGGACATAGCCCAGGTGGGGTAAACCACAGTAGACCCTGCGTTATGTGACCAAATGTTATGTATCTTCTTTGGTGTTGATGATTATATGTTAGATAAATGAATGAATGAATTAGTTAGATTTGATATTTTACACGGATGAGTAAGAATGAGAATATAATAAATCTAGATGTATGAGATAGTACATGAATGAAGATCATAGAGGGTGCCACCATAGATCCACACTCATTCCCAAGTTGCAAGCATCTAAGCGTTGCAACCACCCATATAACTATCTTGGGTCAGACTGTGTAGCTCATCCTTTGCATTGTGTTTCCCTTTTGGTTTACCATGGGGGTGATCTAGGTGGATATCGATGGCCACCCACCTATTCCATGGACTTGGAAAATAGTTTTTCA
Source organism: Picea glauca (assembly GCA_000966675.3). Taxonomy (NCBI): domain Eukaryota; kingdom Viridiplantae; phylum Streptophyta; class Pinopsida; order Pinales; family Pinaceae; genus Picea; species Picea glauca. The sequence goes on from JZKD02S2013263.1 coordinate 332,019, forward strand.
GATTGGCAGTTTTTCGAGTTCCAAACTTTCGAGGTCATTTTGAGGCCCTAAATGACATTTTTGGGGACTTAGGTTCTAGATGAGCACTGAAATCACTATCTTGAACCAATAGAAAAATCTTTCTTCTCGGTTATACCTTTCCAACGGTGTATTGAACTTCCCAAATGGAGATCGTATGGAAAATTTACGCCTCCGGGAAGTTGATGTATCAACTACCCCCATCAGGGCCCACAAACCTTTTGGATTTTCATCTTCCGGGGTTAGGGTTTTGGATTTCACTTATGTTAAAAAGGCCTTTGGAGACTCATTGTAACAATCATCTTCTTGTGAATGCAAGTAGTGAACACATCTCTTCTCAGAGATAAGCTTCCACTATTCTAGTGAGTCTTTCACTCTGTATTTTCACAGTCTTTGTACATTTTCGCTCATTAATAGAAAATTGTGTATTATTGTATCTCTGTATTTATTCTTGCATCTATGATACATTTATGTCATATTATTGGATATCAAAGATATATATCTACATTTCTTTATTATATCTCCACTTTCATTTTGTGCTGAAAATAATCCAAAGCAATGGTATCAGAGCAGGTTGCTCTTGATCATATTTTAGTGCATGTCCCCCACAAGGTCCAAGTATAACAATTTGGGTCTCAATATTGTCTCTATTGAGGACAATATCTCTCACATTCCCAAGAAACCCTCCATGGCGAAAGCAAAGAAAAACGACGAAGCAGAAGATTCTATTAATTTGTTGCTTGAGCAAGCTATCACGCGACAGAGGGATGAAATTATTGATTTTTTTTCCCACATCCTTCAATGCCTACCAATAACTGCAGACGCATCTTCATCCAACGACCACTTTGGAGTCACCTCTCCTTTCAAGGTACATGTTAATTTTGATATTCACATATTTGAAGGTTAGATAGATGTGGATGCCCTAGACAAATGGTTAAATATTCTAGAAGGTTATTTCTATGTTCACCATTTCTCTGACAAGGAAAATATCACCTTCGCACTTCTTAAGGCTCTCCCCCATGTCAAAAATTGGTGGAAAACTTACTGAGAGAAAATTTCCATAGAGGATTTTGGAATATATGGGGTCGATCCCACTTGGGATTTTTTTGTGGATGCGGTAAAGGAACAGTATAACCCTGTTGTAAATTATGAGGACCAGTACATGACATGGACCACACTGTGACAATAAAGGGGCCAAGAAGTTATAGATTTCACCAATATCTTCCATACCTTGCGCACTGAGCTGGGTATCAAATAATCTAAATGACATTTGGTTCTGAAATACTATGGGGATCTACAAAGATACATTCAAACTGAAATGGATTTTTTTTACATCTCATCACTCGGTTCTGCTTATGGATATGTTGTTAAAATCAAGAAGAAATTTAGGCACCAAAACAAATGTGAGTTTGGATATGAAAACCCATAATAACCAAAGTATCAGAAAGACGATCCTAACAAACAACTTCCTGAAAACTAGTCTAAGCCGTAGGAAAACAAGGGTCATGGGAAGACAAAGAAGGACACTGGAAAATGGTGTGATTTCCACAAAATCCCTTGGAAGAACACCAGTGGATGTCGCTCAGAACATTCACTTTTGGCCGAGATCAGAGACAAGGAATCGAACCCTGATTCAGAATTTGATTCTAAAAATATCGATAGAAGACAGATCATCGACGTAAATCCCACTGCTATTGTCGTGATCGCAACAATTCAAGCAGAAGAACCAAAATATCCTGAAGAGGGGGGTGCCTTTTTCATTCACATTTGTGGGTGAATGGGACCCCGTGATGCAAGAGAATCGCTCCACCTCAGTAGTGTGCCAACATTCCAGCACATCAGCATGCATTCAAGAGAGGGAGAGGCACCAACCCTCCCATTTTTAAATTTGAAATATGATCCTATATGGATTCATGTTGTAAGATTGAGTGAAGACCAAGCCATATTTCTGAGCAGATACAAGATAAGGTTTCCTTTAATGGTTGACAGGTTGATGGATCTAGGTTCAATTCAGACTAGATGGTCATTTATGAGACTTCAATGTAATAGATGAGGTTAGATGAAGAAGAGTACAGGCTTGTAGAGCCCTCTTTTGAAAAATGAGAGAGAGGGAGAGAGATCGGGAGGATGAAGGTCTTAGAAGTAGAACTTGAGAGGGTGTTATATGAGGAGGTATAATAGTTCTAGGAGATATCTTGAGAGAAATGGGACTCTGTCGTAGTCCAGTTTTTGTAAACATCTGTATAGACACACAGAGATAATAGAAAACTAGTTTTTCCTGGACATAGTGTGTTTATGTATTTGTGTTTATTGTTATGCTTGTATATGTTGTTCATCTTTTGAATGTATGAACTCGTGAAGTATTGAATAATATTCAATTGTTTCTCTCCTTTGAGTTTTTGAGTGTAAGGAGTGCATTGACAGGGGTGAGTTAACCTTAGAAAAGATCAAGAGAGATATCATTGAAACTTCATCAGCAAAAGTGAAAGGAGTGCATGGGAAGAAATATGCATGGAGTTCAAAGAGAAATAGATTTACTAAACACTCTATAAGAAGGAGCTCTGCAAGGTGTGCATTGAGTATAATATTAATAGGAGGGCACAAAGTTTTCCTTCGAAAGGAAACATAAGGTTCGAGGCCCTTAGGGGACTGAGTAAATAGAAAATATCAGAAGAGATAACACACATAGTATGTAGTAGACATAATTTTTCCAAGTCCTAAATCTCAAAAGAGATAGCGCTCTAAGAAGTGAAGACGAGACCCAAGACAGTCGGGATCATAGGAGAAAGTTCAAGGGCCAAATCCTTTGAAAAAATACAAAATATTCCAAGCCGGAAGAAATCTAAAGTTCAAGAGGAGGAGCTACAATAACAATCAGATCAACTGCGGAAGAGGAGATCTAGACCATCCAATCTATGTCCATACATCAGAAGGAGTGTGCAGAGGAAAGCAACCGTTGGATCTAGAGGTAAGTGCATGAGACTTAACCCTTGTATGCACAGGAGAGTGGAATTGTCGAAGTCCTGAAGTCCCAAATTTCCGAAGTAATTAGTGACCATCCATCGTCAAGGTGGACAGGTGGCGTAAGATCCATAACTCCAAAGAAAAAGTAATTCGAAGGTTTTGTGGTCAAAGAGCAAGCTAAATTTCCAAAGGACTGAAGTATATCCTGACCGTTGGTCGGTAGGATGTACATGTCAACATATCAAAGATTTCATGGAAAATCACTTCAGATAATTCCAAGTGAGGAGTGTGATAAACTGTCGAAGTCATGAAGGCGTAAATGGATCATAACCACCCATTGTGGAGGAAACATGGTGAGAGGTCCATAAGTTTCGAAGTATAACACTCTGAAAGGAAGTCGGCAGGAGAAGATAAGATATGGATCGTTAGATCTTGAGGGACACGTGGTGGAAGACCATGTGTTTCGGGTGAAATAAATACAGGAGAAATGAGTGCATAAGAGTTTGAAACTCCTGAAGCTCGAAGATCCGAAGCATCGAAGAGATGAAGCGCCAAAGAGATGAAGTGAGAAGAGCCAATTTTGAAGAGCTGAAGAGTTAAAGAGAACCGGGACTGTCACATCCAGAAGGTACATGGTGAAAGATCGTGAACTCTGGGTGAAATCACTCTGGGAGAAAGTGAAGGAGTAAAGTTTGAAATCATCGAAGCCTGAATAGTCGAAGCAGCTGGGATTTTTCGATATGTAGGAGGACATGCGTCATTTTATCATGGACTCTACGTAAAACACTCAGGAAAAAGTAGAGAGTGGAAAATTTGAGGTTTGAGAATTTCGAAGGCCGAAGTCCTGAAGCAGATTAGAGGAGTTGACGTGAAGGCAGACGTGTGGCACCATTTCTAGGATTCTAGGTACAGAATACTCCAGAGGAAGGAAGAGGGTGAAAGCACCCAAGTCTCGAAGTAGAATCTCGATCCTTGATCGAGGAGGAAGTCAAAGGTCGTTGATATGGTATTGGTTGAAAAAATTTTAACTCCTGAAGAGGACCAGGGTTGTTGACTTGGAGAGGACGCATGGCAGACGATCTACCATTTCATAGAAATCACTCCGGAAGAAAGTAGTTGAGTAAGATGAATAATTCCCAAAGCGCGGAGTGTCGGAGTTCATTTGAAACATTGGATCAGGGAGGACAGATGTCAGGAGATATGACACTCCGAAAAGATTCACTCCATAGATTTGGGGTTGTGGAGATTTGAGAATAGTCGAAGCACAAAGTTTTGAATTCCATCAGCACTGTCCATCAAGGTGGGACACATGGAGGGAGATTATCCATTACAGAGAAATATCACTCCGGGAGAATGGACAAGGTGAGTTGTTGATTTCCAATTTTTAAGGGTGGAAGTGGAGAGAGGATATAGGTCTTTGATTGTAGAAAACACATGGAATCTGATCTATATCTTCAGGTATGGAGCACTCTGGGAGAAAGGGGTGTTTGAAGGAGAAAGAACTCCCGAAGCCTGGATTGTCGAAGTTCGTTTCATTCGTTAATAACGAAACATTTTCAAGGTCAGAAGGTCAATGGTGAAGTTGGATTGTGGAGCCGGAACATGCACGGGCCTTAATTTCCTTAGAGTGGGCCACAATTTAAACCCTGGTTTTACCAAAAGGATACATGGTGCCTTCTAATGAATTGTGTGTATTAAAGTGTGTTGGTCTCAAAACACTCTTTCCCGCACCCGCAATCACACTTTTACGTGAATTCATAGCCCATGGCCATATCAAGAAAGGGTATAAGGAAAAAGGGGCTAGTGCCCGAAACTTGGTATTTCAGGAGCATGTAGGAAGAGCCCACGGGTCTGACAGGTCCTGCACACAAAAGGAAGGGGGAATTGTGTAAACTCATTTGGGGTTCGAACAAGAGCCCGAAGAGTCAATCCGACTCAGGATATTGGAAGATCCTAGACCAGGAGGTTGCATAACCTCGAGAGGGGAGGGGGGTTGCATCGGGTGGTATCAGAGCATAGATTTTTATTTTTTGTAGAAGAGAGAAGAGAAAGGATATACTCTGATACTAAGTGGTATCAGAGCCAAAACTTTTGTCTGTAGATTTTAGGAAAAGGAGGAAGTCATTATTTTTTTTGCAGACAGTAGAGAAGAGAGATATGATGGAATGAGATAATCTGGTAACATTAGGTGATATCATAGGATCAAATTTTCCTGTACATAGCGGGTGAAAGGAAGAAGAGTATTGATGCTATGTGAGAAGGTTGTTTCACAAGCACAATAACAAAATTTTAGACAACCAGATGAATTGTAGGAAGAAGATGGAGATGCTATCAGATGTAGAGTAATCCATAAGACTTTTCAAAAGGGAAAGTAGAAGGTGGAAATGGATACTGAAGGCCATGAGCATGGTCAAAGAGAAGACCTCAAGAAGAAATTCAATCCAGAGATGTATCTGGAGCTTAATGAGATAAGATAAAGAATGGAACAACTGACATTGAATATGCAGCAGGAGGCAAAGGTACACTGGAGGTATGAATGGCCTATAAACAAGAGCACAAAATGGTATGTTCAAAAGCTGTTGACCAGAAAGAACCATCAAGAGTTGAGGAGGTGGTTAAGGGAATTAGAAAATGTCAGTGACATAGAAGAGGAACTGATTCACATCTGTGAACCAGAGACAGGGAGACACTGTAGTGATGAGGAAGGGAGATCAGAAGAAGGTCCCATAAACTGCCACGAGGGAAGAGATGAATTTTCAAGTTGCCAAGTGGGAAATGAGATTATATCAATGAAGGATCTCATATACAGTCAAGAGGACAGCAGTGAAAATTCACATTGCAAGGTGGGATATGAGATGAGATTAGACGAAGATCTCATAAACTTCCAGGTGGGAAGAAGAGAAGAAACTCCAAATTGGCAGGTAGGCAAGGGGAAAGAGATGAGACTGTTTGGGAGTCTCATGAAATCTATTGAGAGTTCATGTCAGGAAGGAGTGATGATAAGGGAAGATTCATGTGGGTTTGCATACCATGTGAATGAAGATGATGAGAAGTTAAAAACTTCCACCATCAAATAAGAAGATCGGAGGAGCATTCTGATCATTGGAGGGATCAAGGAATTACTGCCAAACAACCAAGTAAAGGTCAATGCACATGATAAAAGTGCAGCAACAGAGAAAATACAGCCAACAAAAACTGTCACAGAGGAAGAAATGGAGCAGACATTGATGTCTATCCCAGCAGAAGAAGATGATCATTCAGAGGAATGGCTCAAAATTTTCATCCATGGAGCTTGCAACAAAGGAGGAATCAGACAACATGGACTTTGATGAGTTGTATGAAGAATTGGAAGCCCTAGAGAGAAGGGTGATAGTGCAAAGCCTACACATCCAATAGGTCAAGATCGAAACAAATAGGGGAGCATACCAGCTAGGGGAGGAACTGGAGGAAACTGGAAATATGCCAACATAAGAGGAGACAACATAAGCTAATATATCAAACGAGGAAGCTGAGAAGCAGCTCAGTGATGAGATTGCAGAACTAGAGTCTACTGCAGGGTGGAAAACTAGTGCCACAAAAGAAGACAATGGCATGGGGGATCAGGATGATATTCCCTTTGAGGAGGAAGAGTTGCAGTAGAGGAGAATTCATAATATGAACCAACCATTGGAGAAGCTAGACATAGTGATAAAAGAGATAAGGAAGTTGACGTTGGAGTCAACAGAGGAAGAAGACAGCAAAGGAAAGATTAACAGAATAGAGTCTTCCATAGCAACAAGGAAGAAGAACAATAAGAAGATGCAGTAGCAACAAAAACAAGGCAGAGGAGCAAGAGGATAGCTCCAAGGGAGAGTTTGGGATCCAGGGGGACTTCAACATTGGGGAAGAGGATCTCATGAGCATGAACTCATGATTTTCCTAGTAGTGGAGTATGATGGGGGAGCATCGCTGCACCTCAGCAATGTGCTATCATTCCAGCACATCAACGCGCATTCAAGAGAGGGAGAGGCATTGACCCTCCCATTTTTAAATTTTAAATATGATCCTATATGGATTCATGATGTAATATTGAGTGAAGACCAATCCATATCTCTGAGAATATAGAAGATATTGTCACCTTTAATGAATGATAGGTTGATGGCTCTAGGTTCAATTCAGACTAGATGGCCATTTATGATACTTCAATGTAATAGATGAGGTTAGGTGAAGAAGAGGACAGGATTGTAGAGCCCACTTTTTAAAAATGAGAGAGAGAGAGAGAGAGAGAGAGATTAGGAGGATGAAGGTCTTAGAAGCATAAATCGAGAGGGAGTTAGATGAGGAGGTAGAATAGTTCTGAGAGAGAGCTTGAGAGAAATGGGACTTTGTTGCATTCTAGTTTTTGTAAACATCTGTATAGACACACATAGATAAAAAAAAAAAAAAAATCATGCACATGGTGTTTTTATGTATTTGTGTTTATTGTTATGCTTTCATACATGGTTCATGTTTTGAATGTACGAACTGGTGAAGTATTGAATAAGCTTCAATTTTTTCTATCCTTTGAGTTTTCGAGTGCAAGGAGTGCACATTGTTCGCAAGGAGTGCATTCACAGGGGTGAGTTAACCTCAGAAAAGATCAGGAGAGATATCGTTGAACCTTCATTAGTATAAGTGCAAGGAGTGCACAGGAAGAAATCTGCGTTGAGTTCAGAGAGAAACAAGGTTACTGAACACTCTGTAAGAAGGAACTTTGCAAGGTGTGCATTGGGCAGAATTTTTCCAGGAGGGCACGAAGTCTTCCTTCAAAAGGAAACATAAGGGTTGAGACCCTTAGGGGACTAAGTAAATAGAAAATCTCAGAAGAGATAACACACAGAGTACGTAGGAGATGAATTTGTTCCAAGTCCTAAATCTTAGAAGAGATAGAGATCTAAGAAGGGAAGACGAGACCCAACATAGTCGGGCTTGTAGGAGAAAGTTCAAGGGCCAAAGCCTTTGAAAACCTACAAAATATTCCAAGCCGAAAGAAATATAAAATTCAGGAGGAGGAGCTACAACAATCGTCAGATCAGCTACGGAAGAGAAGATCTGGACCATCCAATCTACGTGCAGACATCAGAAGGAATAGGTAGAGGAGAGGAATAGATCCAACCTATTGGATCTGAGCATGAAGGAACAACAACCATTGGATCCGAAGCTAATTGCACAAGACTTAACCCTTGTATGCATAGGAGAGTGGTCTTGTCAAATTCCTGAAGTCCCGAAGTAATTAGGGATCATCCATCGTCAAGGAAGACAAGTGGCATAAGATCCATAACTCCGAAGAAAAAGTAATTCAGAGTTTTTTGTGGTCAAGGAGTAGGAGAAATTGTTGAAGGAACAAAGTAGATACTGACCATTGGTTGGCAAGAGGTACATGTCAACAAGTCGGATATTTCAGATAAAATCACTTCGAAGAATTCCAAGTGACGAGTGAGAAAAATTCCTGAAGTCCCGAAGGTCGAAATAGATCATAACCACCTGTTGTGGAGGACACGGGGTGAGAGGTCTATAAGTTCAGAGGCATAACACTCTGAAAGGAAGTCGATGGGGGCGGAGAATATCTGGATTGTTATATCGAGAGGTACATGTGGTGGAAGACCATGTGTTTTGGGTGAAAGAACTCCGGGATAATTGAGTGCATAAGAGTTTGAAACTCCCAAAGTCCAAAGAGTCAAAGCATCGAAGAGTTGAAGCGTCGGAGAGCTGAACTGCAAAAAGTTGAAGTGCAAAGAGCCAAAGAGAACCTAAACTATCAGATCCAGAAGGTTACGTGGTGATACATCATGAACTTCGGGTGAAATCACTCCGGGTGTAACATACCCAGCCACCCATAGGCCGGGGTATGCTACCTTCAAGCCCGCCCTTGGAATTATTTCTCTTATCTATACCTTTTTAAAATTTAAGGATGAATAAAAGGAAAGACTTTAACAACATGCACAACAATATCTAGCAAGAAAGCATAGTCTAAAGATTACATTAAATGATAATTAAATATACAACGGAAATACATTCATATACATTCAAACGATACCATAACAAAGATCACTTATCTTTATGAAATATGACACCAACTGGCTGTAGACCAAGGATGTTCCACCCAACCATATACACTATTGTTCCAAATCTCAACAACAACGTCACCCTTAAGCCAGGGTTATGAATCCACAAGGATGGTTCCAGAGTTTTACTTGGCTTTCCAAACATTCATCACCCAAGCTCTCACAGGTTTCCTAGCTCTCACAACAATCCAACTACCCAACTCTCTTCTATCTAGCTTGCACCACCCAAGAGAACGAACCTCCACACTTCTCTGTCATGCAGTCCCTTAGGCAGTTCTTCTCCTTATTCGAGCTCCAGTGCAGTTGGTCCAAAATCTCAATGCTACAAATCTCAGGACTCATAGTTGTGAGGAACGTTGGACATAGGCCAATGCATCTCAGTCATGCAGGCCTCAATCATAGATGGATCACACCAGCGACCCCTATAGCCAACTATCCCATGGCTAATCTTTAGCAATTCAGTTCCCTCTCCCCCAAGCCAAGACACAGATGAGGATGGATCAATGAATGGGTAAGTGGGTGCATGAAAGTGCATGAGGGAGATGAAAGAACGTATAGGAAAATCAAGGAAAAATCCATTAGTTGAACCCCCCCATCAGACCATAGGAGGGTTTAAGTAACTTCATGGGGGATCAATAACCTCTTGGCCTTCCCCAAGAATCTCATGTAATTGATCCCAACCCTTAGACAAAAATGGTAATTAACATAGGAATAAACACGTATCCCCTCAATCCCCCTCTCTTATGGAATCATATCCCCCTATAACTATAGTCCTTGTCTATCTAGCAACCAACCATGTATTTATTATTAATAATGATAGAAAACATTATATGTATTGGCCACACTAGCCTCTCATCATTGTAACAATACATTATTTAAAAATGGGGGTTCAAAACTTGGGGTGTTACATCCCCTCTCGCTTATTTGGCACTGTCCTCAGTGCATATACAAAATAGATATCAAAACCTCAAATTTATTCAAAACGCTACAAGTAATCTGCCCACATGGAATCTTCATCCTCCTGGGTATCATCTTTAGGAGAGTAGTAGGTCCACTGAACTTTTACCATCTCTATAACTCGATTCCGGAGCATTTTGACTTTTCTATCCAATACCCACACTGGTTGAACCTGTAAATGCCCCTCTGTCTCTACCTAAATCAGATTCTAATGAATAACATGGTTAGGGTCATGTACATATTTCTTTAGTAAAGATACATGAAATACATTATGCACATTCATGGAAGAAGGAAATGCACTCATGTATGCAACTGACCCTATTATGTCCAATATTTCAAATGGACCACAGAATATGGTTGTCGTCTTTGTACAACTACCCAATTTCAAAGAGCTTTTCTTGGGCTTCACTTTCAAAAGTACATTCACCCCTACTTTAAATTCTCTAGCTGTCCTGTTCTTATCTGCATAAACTTTATGTCTATCCTAAGCTGCCTTTAAATTATGCTTGATCTTAAGCACCCAGTCTTCAATGTCCTTGTGCAACTCCGGCCCAAGTACCACCCTATCTGTTGGTTGTCCCATATCACTAGAGTATTTCATTTCCTACCATACAAGGCTTCAAATGGGCTCATTTTCAATGAAGCTTGATACCCATTATTATATACAAACTCAACCAAGTGTAAGTAATCTTCCCACTTAGATGGCTTATCCATCACATACATTCTCAACATGTCTTCAATTATTTTATTGACTATCTTTGTTTTCCCATCGGTCTGGGGATGATATGTTTTGCTACAGTATAGATTTGTCTCGAATCCTTTAAACAATCGCCTCCAGAAATTGGAGGTAAACTTTGTATCTCTATTCGAGACGATTGTCCTAGGTATCCCATGCAACCTAGAAATTTCCTTCATGAAAATTTATGCAATATTAGCCGATGTATGCGTTGTCTTCACAGGCACAAAATTAGTATCATTTTTTAATTTGTCAACCACCACCATGAATGAATCATGTTTCTTATTCATTCTGGTTAATACTGTGATGAAATCCATGGTGATCACTTCCCATTTCTTCTCCGGGATTGGCAATGGCTACAACAAACCTGTTGGGTGCCTATGCTCAACCTTCACCTTTTGACATTCCATACATCAAGAGATGTAATCAAAAACATCATTTTTCATTCCCGGCCAAAATAATTGGCTTCTTACTGTTGTAATTGTTTTTTGGTAACCAAGGTGTCCAGCATAAGGAACATAATGCATGTCCTTTAGTATCAAATTCCTTAGTTCTCTGAAACTAGGAACATAGATTCTATTTTTATGCATGAGTAATCCATCTTCCTTTATCTCATACTCCTTTATTTTTTGTTGTACATTTCCTTGTTGTAAGTTTTCCTTTACCTGTAGGTAATTCGGATCTGTAACAAGACCATCTACATTTTTTCTCTTCAAGTATGAATTATGCATATTGACAACAGTAGCATGCATGAGATGCACTCTTCTACTAAGCACATCAGAAACTTTATTCTCCTTTCCTTTGATATGCTTGATATCAAAGTCATATTCACTTAAAAATTCCAACCATCTTGTTTGCCTGGCATTCAAGGTCAGTTGTTAAAAAATATACTTCAGGCCAATGTGGTCTTTCTGTAATTCAAGTTTCTTCCCCATGAGATAATGCCTCCACATCCTTAAGGCATGAACAATGACAGCAAGTTCCAAGTCATGTGTGGCATAGTTCCTCTCATGTTCCTTAAGATTTTTGGAATGATATCCAATGACATGTCCATATTGCATGAGGACTCCCCCAATTCCTTCCTTACATGCATCTATACATACCACAAAACTTTCATCTGGATCAACAATCTTTAACATAGGTGCACTAGTAAGTAATTCCTTCAATATATTAAAATTATTTTCACACTTGACTGTCCATTCAAATTTGGTTACCCTCTTTTGCAAAGAAGTGACGGGATGAGAAATATTAGAGAACCCTACTATGAACCTTTTGTAGTAGCCAACTAATACCATAAAAGATCTGATGTCTAGCAGATTTTTGGGTGTTGGCCATCCTCTAATGTCTTTGATCTTCTTTGGATCTACGCATATTCCCTGCTCTGAAATAATGTGTCCCAAGTAATGGATCTTCTTTTGATAAAAAGAACACTTACTCAATTTTGCATACAACTGATATTCTCTCATTACTTGCAACACTAGTATTAAGTTATGTTCATGATCCTCTTCATACTTAGAATAGATAAGTATGTCATCCAGGAATACTATGACAAACTTATCCAAATAAATTTTGAATATGTCATTCATTAAGCACATGAAGACAGTCGGTGCATTGGTTAGTCCAAATGGAACCACTACAAATTCATAATGCTCATACCTGATCCTAAAGGTTTTCTTATTAATGTCTTCTTCCTTTATTCTTACTTGATGGTATCCTGCACTTGGGTCAATATTTGAGAATATCTTTTCTCCTCTTAGTTGATCAAAGAGGTCATCAATTCAGGGTAGGGGATACGTGTTCTTTATAGTGTACTTTTTCAAATGTTGGAATTCAATACACAGCCTCAAGGTTCCATCCTTCTTTTTGACAAAAGGTACTGGTGCTTCCCAAGGTGAAACACTTGGACGTATGTACCCTTTCTTCAAAAATTCCTTCAACTGCATTTGTAATTCTTTTAAATTTGGTGTTCTCATTCTATAAGGTGTTTTTGACACTAAGACAACTCCTGGCACTAAATCAATTGAGAAATATATCTCCCTTCTTGGTGGAAATCCTGGTATTTCTTGGAATACATATTCAAATTCCTATAGTACCGAGAAATCTTCAAGTCTTGCCCACTTTGTATTAGCTATCTCTTCCACATGAAATGCATACAATTGACATCCTTTCCTAAAACATATTTTTAGTTGTAAGGCGGAAATATCCATTATAGAGATGGGTCTTGGAACTCCTTTCATAGTTCTTTTTTTTTCATTTCCATCAAGACATGTAAATGTTTTGTTATGGAAATCTAGGACAGCATGATGAAAGCATGATTCTTTTCCAACCAATCCATTCCAATCAGAATATTATAAGACCTCAATGGTATTATATTTAGATCAATACTAGTATTCATGCCATTAAGACTTAAGGAAAAACTTCTGAGCATGTCGTAGATTCTCCTTTTGGTTCCAGTGGGTAACTGAACCAAACTTTCTTTTCCAAGTTTACTCTTCTCCAAATGTAATCTATACACTATCTTAGGATCATTGTAACAATGACTTGCTTCTAAATCAATAAAAATAACAACAGGTTGATTTGTGATATCACCTTCTACCTCGATCATATTGGACCGGTACTCTTCTTGTGGATCATTTAAGGCTACATATATTCGACTATCGTAGCCTCTTGGATGTTGTGCACAGTCTTCACTATGTGCTTTCTTTGTAGGAAATCCTTGTAGAGGTTATCTTCCTTGCATCCCCAACATTGGATTGGTGGTCTTCCCCTTTTTCCCAAGGAATCTTACTTCTTCAAATATCCCTTATCATACTGATCTTGATGATTTCTATTTGGCTCATTCCTATTGAAGGAAAGTTTGAATCCTTTCCTCCTCTATTCAGACTTCACATTTTTATTGTCCTATAAATGCTTTGAGAGGTACTCCTTCTGGAAGTACTTCTTGAACTATTTCCAAGTGATCCTACTTTCATTAATATGCTCCACTTGCTTCAGTTGGTCCCACCACATTGCATATTTCATGTGTAAATGGTAGGTGGCAATCCTGGCTTCTAGGTTTGATGAATAGTTATGCAACTGAAAATATCTCCTGAGCCCAAGCAACCATCCTTTGACATCATCTTCCCTTTCTCTTTCACCCTCAAAGGAAGGTGTCTTGAGCTTACTCAACTCTCCTTGCAAACTATCTACCTCTTGTTTCCTTCTTTGGTGTCTGACAGGAGACACCTCTGGACTGCTTATGGGATCATCAGATGCATACAAATTTCTTTCTGAGTAAGGAGGTGAGTGGTGTCCATGAGCTCTGCTAGCACTTTTGGAATAACCAACTCTTCCACGATCATCCCTTCTTTCATGGAACTTGCCTTCTTCCTCTTATCTTGAGTTTGATCCCTTCTTCATTTGTCTCTACAACTGATTTAAGCTCTGCAACACTCGATAATTTATCTGACTTTTCTCTCTCATCAATCTCTCGTTGTCTATTTTGTAGCTCTGCACTTCCATCTTCAGGATTCTTACCATTTCTATTAACGTTTCATGTTCTCCTTTTCCCTTTCTTCTATTGGACTCTATCTTTGCATTACCAACTTTGGTATTCTGAACTCTGGCCTCCTTATCATGACTGGAAGCTCCCTCACCTTCTTCCATTTCCTCAATACACATCTTGAGATAATGTGCTTAAGCCCCTTAATTTTGCAAAATGTGCAAGCGACCATTTTGTTAGAATTACACATATGATAAACAAAATTTCCAAACCATGCTATAGGTCTCTTTCTTTTTTTTTGTTCATGGAGATCATATCCCCATTCTCCAAAAATAACAGTGTATTGTTATCCTTGGCTAACACAAAATTTCATCCTACGTAGGTGCTTCCTTAAAACCACTTTCCCAAGTGACCATGACTTGAAACTGCGACTAAATCCTTCTTTAGAACCTTTCTGTCTCGAAGACCACCAATTTGTCCCTTAGCCCTCCTTCCCTTAGCTCTAAATCTACATATTACCACAACCATGACCCTGTGCTTAGCTGAAAAGATCTTTTCTAGAGCTTCGGGAATCAGAACATTCATCCAGGACCAGATCAATGGTCTTCATCCTCTTTCACGACCAACAATCAAGATCCACTTTGAGACTTCATGCTTCAGGAGTCTCAAATTTCCTCGCTTGCCTCCTCCCGGATTTATTTTACCTGAATTTCATGATCTGCTGACGGGTGTCCACCCACAGATCAGCGATTGTGAATCGCTTCGGCTCTTCAAGATTCAGAAGTTTCAAAACATCCCTCTTTCACTTTCCTTGGAGTTCTTTCACTCGAAGTTGATGATCCTTCGACATCTTTCTTATAGAATCAATGGTCAATATGTACTCCGACCTTCGGGAGTTTTCAACCCAACGGAATCTATCACATCCTTCCCCACTAAAATTCCTAGTCTTAGAACTGCATGACCTGTCGCCACATGGTGAAATAATCGAAGAGGAAACGTGGTCCAATCAGGCGGGTGACACGTGTCACGTTCTAAATAACTTTTCAATCATCTATTTGCTCAAAACTTACTAACATGTGGCACACATCTCATGTTTCCACATCATCCCAGGTGACTTATGTAAGCCACGTCACTTCATGAATTCCAGGGCCCACATCACCTCTAGGTGATGTCATCGTGGCCCATCACTTGGGGTCTTCTGGCTTCGGGACTTTGGGAGTTTCCACACTAGCACAATTCCAATTCTCCTAAACTCTGATTTCCTGAATTGGCCAATCTGTCACCATGTGTCCTTCTAGATCGGACTGCTAAGATTCACTTTGGGTCTTCACTCAAATCACATGATTGGTTGATGTGTGTCCTACAGATCGACTCTCCTCGACTACTTCTACTTTTCGAAGGTTCATTGCTCGAGTACTAACATGTCACATCACTGCATTCCTTTCAATTTGTGGGGGCACGCATCGGTGGTTTGGAGTAACCCGATTTTCACCCTGCAATTCTCCTGATGCTGACACATAACCCCTTGGTGAAACCATTGTTTGGATTGTGGGACCGCCTTGGGGAATTATTTCCCATGCAACTTGGTTCCCTGCAATGTCTCCTGACTGTTGATCTCTCTCTCCAATGGGATCTGATGGTGGTGGCCTTATCCCTTTCTTCCTTTTCATCGAATGACCCCTGTTCACTTGTCCTCTAATCCAACGATCCTAGATCTCTCATGATCATACAGTGGCAATTGCTCCCGAATCGAAGAGGGATGGTTACGGTCCTTCAAACCCCTTACCACAGGTCTATGACGTTCTATCTCTTGTGTAGGTTCTGCAACGCCATTCCTCCTGAGATTTTCAACTCCATGGTCAGGTTCAATCTGTAACCACGACACCCTAACCAACAGATTGGGCCCATACCAGCGCAGTGTTTCAACCAGAAGATCTGATACCAAACTGTAACATACCCAAACACCCACGGGCTGGGGTACGCTACCTTCAAGACAGCCCTTGGAATTCTTTCTCTTATCTATACCTTTTTAAAATTTAAGGATGCATAAAAGGAAAGACTTTAATGACATGAACAACAAAATCTAGCAAGCATGCATAGTATAAAGATTCAATTAAATGATAATTAAATATATAGCAGAAATACATTCATATACATGAAAATGATACCATAAGAGAGAGCACTTATCTTTATGAAATATGACACCAACTGGTTGGAGACCAAGGAAATTCCACCCAACCGTAGACACTACTATTCAAAATCTCAACAACAACATCACCCCCGATCCAGGGCTATGAATCCGCAAGGACGATTCCAGAGTGCTACTTGGATTTCCAAACCAGTCAGCACCCAATATCTCACAAGCTTCCCATCTCTCACAACAATCCAAGTACCCAACTCTCTTCTACCTAGCTTGCACCACCCGAGAGAACAAACCTCCACCCTTCTCTTCCACGTAGTCCCTCAGGAAATCCTTCTCCTTATTCAGGCTCCAGTGAAACTGGTCCAG
The DNA here is from genome assembly GCA_000966675.3 of Picea glauca. NCBI lineage: Eukaryota > Viridiplantae > Streptophyta > Pinopsida > Pinales > Pinaceae > Picea > Picea glauca. The sequence goes on from JZKD02S2013263.1 coordinate 348,767, forward strand.
AATATCAATGCTGGAACTGTCAAGACTCACACTTGTGAGCAACGCTAGACACGTGCCAATGCATCTCAGACATGCAAGCCTCAATCATTGTTGGATCACACCAGCGACCCCTACAACCAACTATCCCATGGATAATATTCAACAATTTGGTTCCCTTTCCCCCAAGCCAAGACGTGGATGAGGATGGATCAATGAATGGGTAAGTGGGTGCATGAAAGTGCGTGAGGGAGATGAACGAACATACAGGAAAATCAATGAACAAGCCATTAGTCGAACCCCCCATCAAACCAGAGGTGGGTTTAAGAAACTTTGTGGGGGATCAAGAAGCTCACATAATCGATCCCCTCCCTTAGACAAAAAGGGTAATTAACATAGTAACAAACACTTATCCCCTCAAGCCCCCTCTATTGTGGATTCATAGCCCCCTATAACTCTAGTCCTTTTCTATCTAGCAGACAACCATGTACTTATTATTAATAATGATAGAAAACATTACATGTCTTGGGCACACTGGCCTTTTAATAATAGTTTGGGCACCCTGGCATCTCCCCATTGTAACAATACATTATTTAAAAAATGGTGGTTCAAAACCTGGGGTGTTCACCGAGAGAAAATGAAGAAGTAAAGCTTGAAATCGTCGAAGCCCGAATAGTCAAAGCAGATGGGAGTTGTCGATCTCTGGGAGGACATGCATCATTTGATCATGGAATCTGGGTAAAACTCTCAAAGAAAATTAGAGCATGGAAAATTTGAGGTTTGAGAATTCTGAAGGCCTAATTCCTGAAGCGGACAAGAGTCATCGATGTGAAGGTGGACGCATGGCGCTAGATCTAGGATTCTAGGTATGGAATACTCTGGAGGAAAGCAAAGGGTGAAAGCGTCGAAGTCTCAAAGTAGAATCTCAATTGTTGATCAAGGAGGGAGTCGAAGGCCGTTGATCTGGTCTGGTTTGAAAAGTGTCTAAGTCCCAAAGAGGACCAAGGTTGTTGACTCGGAGAGGATGTGTGGTAGACAATCTGCCATTTCAGATAAATCACTTCAGAAGAAATTAGTTGAGTAAGATGAATAATTCCTGAAGCACGGAGCACCAGAGTTCGTTTGAACCGTTGGATCGGGGAGGACAGATGTCAGGAGATCCAAAACTTTGGAAAGATTCACTCTGGAGATTTGGGGTTGTAGAGATTTGAGAACAAATGGAGCGCAGAGTTTCTAATTCCATCAAGGCAAGACACGTGGTGAGATTTTGTCCATTACAGATAAAGGTCACTCTGGGATAATGGACAAGGTGAGTCATTGGTTTCCAGTTTTCATAAGTGGAAGTGGAGAGAGGATATAGGTCGTTGATCAGATCATATTCATGGTGTCTGATATATAGCTCCGGGTACAGAACACTCTGGGAGAAAGGGGTGTTTGACGGAGAAAGAACTCCCAAAGGCTGGAATGTCAGATTTTTTTTCATCCGTTGATCAAGAAACATCACTAAGGTCATAATATTGATGGTCAAGATGGATTACGGAGCCAGAACATGCTCGGGCCTTAATTTCCTTAGAGTGGGCCACAATTTAAACCATGATTTTACCAAAAGGATATGTGGCACCTCATAGTGAATTGAGGGGAGAAAAGAGGGTTGGTCTCAAACCAATCTTTCTCATGCCCTTAATCACACTTTTATGTGAATTCATAGCCCATAGCCATATGAAGAAAGGGGCTAAGGAAAAAGGGGCTAGCGCCTGAAACTTGGTATTTCAGGAGCACGCAAGAAGAGCCCGTGGGTCTGACAGGACCTGCACACAGAAGGAAGGGGGACGTGTGTAAATTCATTTGGGGTTCAAACAAGATCCCTAAGAGTCGATCCAACTCAGGATATTGGAATATCCTAGACCGGGAGGTCAGATAACCCCAGGAGGGGAGGGGGGTTGCATCACCTCACTGCATTTTATTATTGATAGTGGAAGCTAGAAGAACCTATTATCAACAGAGGTCATAAAATATTTGGGATTGTTGACAACACCACACCTGAAACCATACAAGATCAGGTGGATTCACTAGGGACATGATCTCCATGTCATCCAATAATGTCGATTTTCATACGACATCCAACCCTTCAAGGATTAGGTATTATGTGATGTTTCCTTGCTGGATGTCTCTGAGTTTCTCTTGGGCCATCCCTATATGTGGAAATGCCATGGTATTTATGAGTCTCGACCCCATAGTGTCATTGTTTCTCTGGGGGGTCATCTCTATAGAATACCATAGGTAGTTCAGAATACTATCCCACCTAAACAGTGCCACAAGGTAGTATCTCATACTACAAAATTCAACTTCTTCGTAGTATTTTCAAAAGGTGAACAAAAGAACATTGCAGCCTCATTCCAAGCACCTTCTTTCCCATAGAAGAAGGTTGAAAATATTGAAGTAAAGAACAAGGATTATTTCTTCACATAGTCATCTCATGTAACCAAACTAGTTAAAAAGTTCCAACCCTTCCAGCCACAAGTTTGTGATAGCCTTCCACAAACCAAGCAGTGTGACATATCCAACAAGGCAAGCAACTCACCAAGATTTAGATTCAACACTCACTTTCCCCTCTCCCTGAGAACTCAATGCAATGAAGACCATTTACTCCTAAGGATGGAGGATTAATCCAAGTGGATATCAGTGGCCACCCTCCTATTCCACGGGATCAAAAAATACTTTTCCATCTTGGCAATTTTTCGGTAGTTTTTTGGGTTCCAAACTTCGAGGGTCATTTTGAGTCCCTAAACGAAATTTTTTGGGGACTTTGGGTGCCAGTGAATAGTAAGGAAACTAACTTGGTCCAGTCAAAAAAATATCTTCTTGATTATACCTTTCCAACAGTGTATCGAGCGCGCCAAACGGAGATCATATGCAAAAGTTATGCCCCTGGGAAGTTGACGTATCAACTACACCCATTGGGGCCCACAAATCTTTTGGATTTTCATATTTTGGGGTTATGGTTTTGGATTTTACTTATGTTAAAAATTCCTTTAGAGCCTCATTCTAACGATCATCTTCTTGTGAATGCAAGTAGCAGACACATATCTTCTCAAAGATAAGTTGCCACCATTCTAGTGAGTATTTCACTCTCTATTTTTACAGTCTTTGCACATTTTCCCCCATTAATAGAAACTTGTGTATTATCGTATCTCTGTATTTATGCTTGTATATCTAATACATTTATGTTAAATTATTAGATATCTAAGATATATCTACACATTTATTTATTATATCTCTGCTTTCATTTTGTTTCGAAAATAATCTTGATCAGAGGGTCGATAGTTTCAAGGAGGGTTTTGTTGGAAACCATCTGGACCTGAACCTGTGTCAGCCTAAGAATGATAGATAGGATGAAGTATAACCAACAAATGGTTTTTTTGCTGGTTGGAATAGAAAGGGAGTGAGTAAATGAGATATGTTGAAGAGTCATGAAGATTTGGCCACAAAATGCTAAAAGAATGAGAATATAAATGGGGATGTTGAGGTCGTGGAACCCAACGAAGGAAAATATTGAGAGTTGGTTGAAAAAAAAGGATCTGGAGTTCATGCAGAAAAAAAACAGAAACCCAAAGTTAAAACCACACAAATATTTGGACAAGAACGAATTCAACGACTTGCATGAAGTATTTTTCTGTGATTTTCCACGTGTTGCAGGAGTGGATATTTAGCTTGAAAGACAACCATGCTACAAATCAGATCAGACAGCTAGAATGGAATCATGTTGATATCATGCAATTACAACAAGTTGATAATAAATTTACTCATGCAATAGATTTCTGGTTAGACAACATTGTTGCGGGATTTATCACAGAATTTGCAGTAGATATTGTGAAGTCTTAGATCACAACAGAGAAATAATTCCTTAAGGGACCATGAGGTAAGTATATCATATCATTGTATACTTCCATTAATATGTTATTGTATAAAAAAGGTGTAATGAAAATGGCCACAGACAACTAAACTTCCCTGCGTGCATGGGGGAAGGGGGGAAGCACTGACAAGAGACGAAGAAATGGAGGAAGAGATGGATAACGGAAAGAAGGAGGAGGTCTTGGATCCAATGATGATGGAGGAAGACTGGATCAAAAATATGATGGCGACAACTAGAAGAACACACAGTGGAGTACCCTACCAATATAAGATGAACAATAAGAAGATATCCATAGCCGTGAGGGAAGGCTTGACAAGTGATGAATAAGAGGTAGAGGATCTCCAAGTTGTGGAGCAGATTGAGGAAATCATGTGTGAGACATATGAAAGGAAGAGAAGATGTCTAAGACCATAAATCATAGGAAGAACTCCTATCCATATTGGTGTCATTGTGGAACCCATAAACCTATGTGCAACTAGTACACCAGAAAGAACACCATCATTTAGAAAACCAAATTTTAGTGGAAGAAATGCAGTAGGAAGTACATCTACACAGGGAGAAACAACTCGAGGAGACAGTTCAGGAAGCATTACTCAAGGATCTACACCACATGGAGGTAGTAGTTCAACATTTAGTATGGCAGGACATGATCCCGCCCGAGGTTACCAGAATTTAAAGGAGAGGCGTCGGAGGACCCTAATAAGCACTTGTTCATCTGTGAAAATATTTGGGAAGAGAAACATATCACATATGAGGATACTAAACTTGTATAGTTATCCATCACGCTAAGAGATTGTGCATTATTTTGATACATGAGCTTAGTTACAAACAATCCACCAGGAACAACCAGAATAATTTTGGATATCAAGAAGCTATTGATAAATGAATTCCAAAAACCTAGCTCAGAGGATCAATACATGAATGAGATGATAGAAATCAGACAGAAAGTAGGAGAATATGTCTGGGAGATAGACCAGAGATTCAAATGATTGAAGGGAAAGTAGAAGTATGGCATGAAAAATATGCAACATAGGCATCTGTTTGTCAATTCAATGCTACCACATTTGAAATACCCCTTGAGACAACAGAAGTTTCAGACCCAGGAAGAGGCTCTGCAAGAAGCCATACAACTAGAAGAGAACCAATATCAGAAGAGAGATCTAGCAATAGAGTAGCTCAAGGAAGACTTGAAGAATCTAATATTCCAATTAAACGAAAACATTAGTAAGGAAAAAAGAGAAGATTTTTGGTGTACCACATGTAGGATAGAAGGACACCACAAGAACGAATGCCCAACATTCATGCAATACATGGCAATGGGATTTATAAACCCTTTTCCATTAGGAGGAATATGGTGTGAGATCTGTAAGACACAAGGGAATGATCCATATCATTTTTCAATGATGCAAAAATACCATACAATGCCTAAGAGTTCATATTGCAACTTTTTCAAGTTAGTAGACCATGATGACAAATATTGTAGGACAATGGATTTGATGAGGGAAAGAACATCAGACAACTATAGGGTGCAGGAAGAGATGATGTCAAGGAAATATGCATCACAGTTTAAGTAGGTACCAACCCCATATAACATTGTTCCACAACAATATAACACTGCACAACTGCAGTACAATACCACATAGCCACAGTATAATCCCACGCAGTATAACCAGGTGCCACAATACAACACACCACTGTTGGTCACTATAATTTCTTAATTAATTTTAAACAACCAAGTGAAACATAAATTATCAACCCAGGGAAGTCTTTTGTTTCAAAGGTAGACACACACTATATATGCTCAATTTCAAAATCACTTAGTGTTGTAGTAAAGAAAATTATTCTATCTATACTTGCTGGAATGAACTGAAGCTCTGGATCAAATCACAAGAAAGCAATCTCCC
>JZKD02S2013263.1:354569-398714 GCA_000966675.3 Picea glauca
AGGTGATCAAGGGTATAATAATGGAAAAAACAATGGCAAAAAGGGTACATTGTGTGGTCCTAACATCCACAAGGAGATAGATATGGATATAGAGGTGGAGTAAGAGGTAGAGGACCAGTGGTATGCCATAAATGTCAACAACTAGGACATTATGCAAGAAAATGTCCACTTCCACCTGCGACATGTATGTACTATCGTGCATTCGACCATGACACATAAGAATGTTCGACACTATTGGGGAAGATCCAAGAAAAGAGAAATTAGAACAATCAGAATGTTCAATGGATTTCTACAGAAGCAAGGGATGATGGAATAAATATCAACATAGTTAGACGCGGAGGAGCTAAGACAGGAGATGGCGTAGTAAGACAAGATCCAGCACAACACTAATGGGTGAAGAAGAATGTTGAACCATAGATAAATTTCGATGCGTAGAACGAAAAGGGGATATTCAAGCAAGCTAGACAAGAATTATTGAAGCCAAACATTTCATATACATCAACTGTGAAACATAATAAAGACGTAGCAACGTACGAGATGCCTTCATCGTTGGATCACACTAAGGAAGCACAATCTCTAGGACAAGTACCATAAAGGATTTTTTGCAATCCTGTGTTAAAATACAAAATGGTCCATCATATGTTAAAGTGTTACAAAATATGTTATAAATATGTAGCACGGATGTAGAGGGAAATCTAGAATAGAAAACAGTTAATCATCTCCATACGAGGAGAAGGAAAAGTAGAGAATTCAGACTGAATGCCAACATTGGAGATTTCAACATGGGGGATATTATATCGTATTTAGGATTCAAAGTGAATGTACTACCGAAGAAGACATGACAATGTATGGGAGAGCCCAAATTAGGATATTCACTTGTTCAGTTGAAACTAGTAAACCAACACAGGGTTCTACCAATTGGAAGGATAAAGGGTGTGGCTGAAGATTTGGATGGAGTGTGCACTAAATCCAATTTTGAAGTAATATAAATTATTGATGGTACAACACCTTATCCGACATTGCTTCGATTGGATTGGGAGTTTTATAATCAAGCCATAATAAATCTGAAGATGAGGAAGATGGCATTTGAGTCAGGAGAGTACAGATTCATTGTGCCATTAGATCCATCAAAAGGAGAAAGATTTGTAGAACCCACTTGTTTATCCCTGGAGAAAATAACCAGTTATAAAGAACCATAGCATGAGAAAAAGATTATGTGAATCCAAATGCAGATGGGGTACTCAGTTAGAGAAGTATCACGTCATGCATGTTAGACTCAGATACAGGGTTGGAGAATTGAAAGCAAATATTACATGAAGTCTCCACAAGAAGGTGAACAAGAATATATCGTGCAGTAAGATGGGTAGGTACAGAGATAAGAGAACAACTTAGATTTTATGGGGTAAATCATTTAGAATAATTCCTAACAAGATATGAATAGGAAGTGTTAGAAAATCACAGTCTCTTAGATCTGGATATAAAACTCAAGGAAACACCTGCAATATGTTGGGGTGTGCACAAAGAGATAGTCAAGGACTATTACCAATGTTAGTGGTTACTGCACATCAGATTTGGTGCAGAACAAGGAAGCAACCAAATGCAGAGATATGATTGACATGGGACACTAGAAAAACACTTAGAGAAGTGCAGAACATTATGGAGAATGACACCACCAGAATAATGGTCTCATCACTTTATTCATACATTGGAAGCGATTCCAACAAACTGGTATGTAGACCAGGAATTGCGCAAAGGCACTGCAGAATGGATAACATTACAACAAAATTTTATAGTCACTTTCTCATTTGAACATGAGAACCCCAACATTGATTCAACACTTAAGAAAATCAGAGGGGTGATATTCATTAAGGAACTAGAATTTGAACTCATAACATAGTACCAACAACAGAACATACAGACAGTGAAAGAACTTTTGTCATGCTATCATGTGTAGGAAGAAGCACCAAACGAAGATGACCCGTGAAAAAATCAAATTACAGAATTTGAAGTTGAAAGAGAGGTGGAAGGTCCACATTTAGAATCATAAGTGTTTGTTGCATCAATCAAGGTGAATAAAGTCAACATTGGGACAACTGAGAAACCCAAAATGGCTAGCATTGGAGACTACTGGGATGAGAAAACAATAGAAAACATAACAGAGTTACTGCGCGAGTATAATGACCTATTCCCAACAATATTAATAGGGATGAAAGGCATAGAAGGAGAGATAGGATAGATGAAGACACCTCTCAAACCTGAGGCTATATCAATACGACAACGACCATATAGACTGAACCAAATATACAAGCAAAAAGTAAAAGTAGAAATTGACATAATGTTGGAGGCTGGAATCATAGAACCAGTAGAGGAATATGAATGGGTAAGACTTATGGTAGTTCAAGAAAATAAATAGGGAGGGATAAGGATCTCTTTGTATCTCAAGAAGTTGAATGATGCTTTCCTACATGACCCTTTTCCTACCCCTTTCACAGATGAGGTATTAGAGAATGTAGGAGGCCAGGAAGCATACTCATTCATAGATGGATTCTCAGCCTACCATCAGATCAATATAGCTCCGAAAGATAGGTACAAAACCAAATTTTCCACAGAATGGGGATCCTACCAGTATACAGTCATTCCTTTTGGAAAGAAGAATGCACCAACAATATTCTCAAGAGTAGTCATAGTGTCATTCAAGGACATCAGTTTTTATAATTATATATGGATGATTGGATGGTCTACGGTCTATTGAAAGATCATGTAGAGGTATTAAGGCTGACGTTGGAAAGATGTAGGCAATGTCAAATATCATTAAATATCAATAAGTTCATCCTTGGGACACCTTTTTGGATACTGTTGGCTCATATAGTGTGCACACAAGGATTTCTAGTATATCCTGCCAAGATTGCAGTGATTATCAATTTACCACCACCAAAATAAGTATGTTGGTTGAGAGAAAAATTGAGACACACGAGCTACTACAGGAAATTCATAAAAGGGTATGCGCTAATCACTGTGCCAATGACGAAACTGTTGAGGAAATATAGTAAATTTCAGTGGAATGAGGATTGTTAGCGAGGTTTGTACACTCTAAAAGAAAAGATGGTAACAACACTAATACTAGTATTCCCATATTGGGAAAATACATTTCATGTCCATGTATATGCATCATCCATATCACTTGGAGCTATTCTGGCACAACCAATACCTCAAGAGTTAGACCATCCTATATCATTTGCAAGTAGAAAATTCTCAAAGTCAGAGAAGAACTACAATACTACATAAAGAGAAGTCTTAGCAATGGTATATGCACTGCAGAAGTTTAGACACTATATACTTGGGAAAAACTTTAAAATGTTCACATATCATTCTCTCCTAAAATACTTAGTCAATAAGTGAGTGTTGGGGGGGGAGAATTTGTAGATGGTTAAAGTTGTTTCAGGAATTTTAATTTGAAGTGATATTCAAGATGACGCCACCACACCTCTGCCTCAACAGGGTGTCTGTGCTGACCTCCCGGTCTTAGGACCGTTCAACTATCCCCAGAACCGAAGTGGCTCCTTCCGACCCCCTGCTAGAATCACACTTAAAACCGATCCAGAGGTCCTTCTATTCACCAACACGACTCTTCTGCATTCAACCGTGAGATTCCTCCGATGAAATTTTGGGTTTCGGGATTCTCAGATCCCTGATGTCACGAGAACCATTGTCTCCACGTTCTCCCAATCATTGAATCTCCAAAGTGTCAAAACCCCTCTATCAGTGACTAGCCCTCCGGACTAAGTCTTGGTCCACACGACCACTTCACATATGACCGCAACTCTATTTTGGGGTTTCGTGACCCAAGCGCTCAACCTCTCATCTCCTAGACCCCTAAAATGTCAATATGTGAAATGCCAACGTGGCTATCCTTTCGGAACTTTCCCCAAGCTCCTAGATTTCTGCCATGTGTCCCCTATGATGGACGGTCCTCCATCATTTCACGCTTTCGTGAAATCAATTGCCGAAATTCTCTGGCATCATGTCCTTTCGATCCCTGAAGTTCTGACCTGTGAAATGTCGACGAGCTCCCGATCTCCACCACGTGTCTCAATAGACGGATGACTCAGATCAAATATCATATTTTCGGGGTTTCTAATGTCGAGCGACTGACCTCACGTCCTCAAGATCCTCGATATCTCGAGTGTCGATATCCCGAATGCCGATATCTTTCGGGACTTTCGCTTCTATTTGCTCATATGAGGGATTAACTCCCTCGCAATTCCTGATAGATCTAACGGATATCGAGTTCTCCGCTTAAGATCTGACGGTCCAGATCTGTCGTTCTTGTGCACTCCTCTTGCTCCTTCCTGGACATGGGAAATCTGACAGTCCAGGATCTATCGACTGATCCGACGACCGATATTTCTCCTCCCGGGATTTGGTGCTTTCCTTCTCAGACTTGGAAGGATTTTCTAGTTCTTCAAAGGCCTTGATCTTTTCCTAGTTTCCTCTATGAATTCTTCGTCTGGAGTCCTCCTGCATGTATATGAAAGCATTGTCCCTCCTGAGCTTTTGGAACTTTGAACTCTTCTAAAGAGTTCTTGGCCTCTGTACTCCTTCCAGCTATGGCTCTGTGTGCTGAAAGCACTACTCTTCCTGAGCTTATCCTTCTCGAATCCTCAAGGGATTCTGACGTCTGCTCTCCTGCAGAGTCTTCTCGTGCGCACAAAGCTACTATCCGCCCTGAGATTTCCTATAGCTTCGACCTCCAAGGAGACTCAGTTCTTCTCTCCTCTCTCCCTCAGATGGAGAATTTGACACCTCCTAGCTATCCTCTACTCAAGCAACCTCCTACTGAGTCTTTCAGGGTGTTCAACAACCCTACGAATATCCCTCAGTGGGTTCTTCTCCAATCCCAAAACTCAAAGAGTTCTTTTCTCCTGTTCCTTTCTACACATCTACTCCATGCCCATCTGGAAAAGTGTTTCCTCCCAGAACTTCCAGCAGTTATGCCTTCTTCTGGGCACCTATGCACCCACTCAATGCCCACTTAGCAGAGCTCTCACGATCCTCAGTGATTCTGGCTTCTTAAGAACTCACAACAGAGTTCCTCCTCTGTGCACTCCTTTGCACCCGCTCATTTCCCACCTGGAAGAGCTTCAAAGAACTCCTCAGAGCTTCTGTCTACAACTGTGTATCTCCTACACAACTTTTCCTCCTGATGTGTTCAACAACCTAACAAGTCTCCTTTGAGTTGTTGAATTCATTTTCTATGCCGCAACATGTCTTTGTCTGAACCCGCGGAATTTAGAAGTGCTTCAGTGCACTGGTATTCAATGACCACAGTACTCTATCACGCCCTCCTGGCATGAAACCTCAAAGACCTTCACCTGAAATCAGACACACTCCTGCAATTGCAAATCTACAGCATACATCTATGGAATGCATTCATATCATATAAAAAACACTCACAGACATTCATTTAACACATAGTCATGCAGGAAAAACTACTATTTGTATTAAAATGTCAAACGCTCGTTTACAATAATGTTTTTGAGCACGGCCTGTAACAAGGTATCGACTCCTCCTCTTATTCTCTCTACTCGCAAACTCTCTTCCTTTCTCTTGCTATCCCTCTTCTAAGAGATACCCTTGATCTTTTTACATGAGGAGGCTCTTAGAGCTCTTCCCTCCAAATCTACCTACCCTATTCAATTACATTGAATGGGTTGTCTAGTCCAGCATCAGATCTAGATCTCAGCCTTACAAACATTTAAGGCCTATCTACTCTATGCCTGCACAAAGTCACGACTCTATGGCTCAACAGCCTAAGCAGTTAAATTACATTCATTCAAATTTTAAATGAGGTTGTGCCTCTCTTCAACACATGATTTTGAATTTGCTGACGTGGTTGGATGGATGGCTAGCTGATGTGGAGAGATGCTCCTACATCATACTCCTCAGCTGCAAAATTCATGAGCTCTTTCTCATGAGCTTCCCATCTCAGCTGTGGAAATCCTCTTGGATCCCAAATCATCCTCTAGAGCTATTCATCCGTTCCATTTCCCTGATGTTGTTGTTGCTTCTGCGTTGCTACTACTTTCCTTCTGTTCAGATTCTCCTTGCTGACAGTTTTTGCTGACCCTAACATCAACTCTATAATATCCTTGATCACTTCGTCCAGCTTCTCCAATGGCTGGCCTTGTTCATGCAGTATCCTCAGGTACAAAAATTTTTGGCACATGGGTAGATCACTGTGATCTCCCATGCCTTCTTCATCAGCTTCCAACTTCACCTGTTGGATGTGCATGCCCTACACCTTCACCCTTCTCTCCATGAATTCAATTTGTTCATACAGATCATTCAAACTAATGATGTTTGTTTCTTCTTATTCTTCTTCTACAAACCCCCATGTTTCAATCTTTTCAGTCTCCTGGCTGAAAATATTGAGCCATTCCTCAGAATGCTCATCATCCTCTTCTGCTTCTTCTGCTGACAGCTTCAGCACTACAGCTTCCTCAGGTTCCTGGTTGAATATGTTGAGCCATTCCTCAGAATTCCCATTCTCCTCTTCTGCTTGGGCAGCTTCAGATATCTGATCCAATCCTTCTTCCCTGACAGTTGCAACTGGCTATTCTTCTGTTGTTGCTACATCTGCAACCCAGATTTCTGCCTCCCCTTGGGAAAGTGGTAGGAATATCTTGATTCCATCAATCATCATAAGGCTCCCCAGATCGTCTTCTCAGATGGTGAAAGTTTTTAACTTGTCATCATATTCATTCACATGGCTTGGAAAACCACATGAATCTTCATTCTCTGTCAGCTGCATCTACTGATCTAAATCCACCTATGATCTCACCTGCTCTATCAGATCCTCTGGCTGATTCCAACTCACTTCTGAGTTCATGAGACCTTCAGACAGTATCGTATTCTTATCTCTACCCTCCTGACAGTATTCCAGATCCCGCAGCGACCTCATATCATTGCCCAACTGGCAATGTGAAATTCCCTGGCTATCCTCATGACAGTCTCTGAGATCCCACAGTGATCTCAACTGATTTCCCACCTGGGAAACTGGAATTTCTATTTTTCCCACCTGGTCGTTCTTGAGATCTTCATCTGATCCCATTTTATCCTCTTCATCGAGAATTTTCCCAGTCTCTGGTTCACATATCTGAACCATTTCTCTAGGTCCATCGAGGTTTTCAGCATGCCTCAACCATCCTCTTAACAACATATGTTGTCTTCTAGCCATCAACTCCTTAACTAGCCACTTTTATTTTGCCTTCCTCATTTGACATTCATATACCCATCTCGGCTTGGTATTCTGTTGCATCCATAATGCAAGATTTTCCATTCTTTCCCTGATGTCGGAAAGTTCTTTCCCCCTTTTGGTTGTGCTCATCAGCTCTGGGATTTTCCTTCTAGCATACCTACGGCTTTCAGTAGCCATGTTGTTATCTCTTTCTACCCTCCTGGTGAATCTGCTGCTCACAACTGCAAACCTGAGTGCTTCAGCCTCTTTTACAATCCCTGACTGTCTATGGACTGTTGCCTACCTGCAAACAAATCCTTACAGATTTTTCATCACTATGTCTTCCTTTAACTTCTCACTTCACCTGAAATATACAGATGAAATCCCGCTCTGATACCACTCTGATGCCACCGTACCTGTGCCTCAATAGGGTCTCTATGCTAACCTCCCGGTCTTAGGATCATTCAACTATCCCCAGAGCCAAAGTGGCTCCTTCCGACCCCCTGCTGGAATCACACTTAAAACCGATCCACAGGTCCTTCTATTCACCCGCACGGCTCTTTTGCATTCAACCGTGAGCTTCCTCCGATGAAATTTTAGGTTTTGGGATTCTCGGATCCCCGATGTCACGAGAACCACTGTCTCCGTGTTCTCCCGATCACTGAATATCTGAAGTGCTGAAACCCCTCTATTAGCGACTAGCCCTCGAGACTAAGTCTTGGTCCACACAACCACTTCACATATGACCGCAACTCTATTTCGAGGTTTCGCGACCCAAGAGATCAACCTCTCATCTCCTAGACCCCCGAAATGTCGATATGCAAAATGTTGATGTGGCTATCCTTTCGAAACTTTCCCCGAGCTCCTATATTTCCACCACGCGTCCCCTATGATGGACGGTCCTCCATCATTTTGCGCTTTCGTGAAATCAATTGCTGAAATGTTCCGACATCGTTTCATTTCGATCCCCGAAGTCCTAACCTGCGAAATGTAGATGAGCTCCCGATCTCCACCACGTGTCTCAACAGACGAACGACTCAGATCAAATCTCATCTTTTCGGGGTTTCTAATGTCAAGAGACCGACCTCACGTCCTTGAGATCCCTGATATTCCAAGTGTCGATATCCCAAATGCTGATATATTTCGGGACTTTCGCTTCTATTTACCCATATGAGGGCTTAACTCCCTCGCAATTCCTGACCGATCTAATGGCTGTCGGGTTATCCGCTTAATATCTAACGATCCAGATCCATCGTTCTTGTGTGCTCCTCCTGCTCCTTCCTGGATGTGGAAAATCCGACGGTCCAAGATCTATTGACTAATACGGCGACCGATATTGCTCCTCCTGGGCTTTGGTGCTTTCCTTCTCAGACTTGGAAGGATTTTCCAGTTCTTCAAAGGCCTTGATCTTTTCCTGGTTTCCTCTACAAAATCTTCTTCTGGAGTCCTCCCACACATATATGAAAGTGTTGTCCCTCCTGAGCTTTGGGAACTCTAAACTCTTCTAAAGAGTTCTCGGCCTCTGTACTCCTTGCAACTATGGCTCTATGTGTTGAAAGCACTACTCTTCCTGAGATTATCCTTCTCGAATCCTCAAGGGATTTTGACGTCTTCTCTCCTGCAGATTCTTCTCGTGCACACAAAGGTTTTATCTGCCCTGAGATTTCCTGCATCTTCGACCTCCAAGGAGACTCGGTTCTTCTCTCCTCTCTCCCTCAGATGGAGAATTTGACACCTCCTGGCTGTCCTCTACTCAAGCAACCTCCTGATGAGTCTTCCAGGGTGTCCAAAAACCCTACGAAGTCCCTCAGTGGGTTCTTCTCCAATCCAAGAACTCAAAGAGTTCTTTTCTCCTGTGCCTTTCTACACATCTACTCAATGCCCATCTGGTAGAGTTTTTTCTCCCAGAACTTCCAACAGTTCTACCTTCTTCTGGGCACCTATGTGCCCACTCAATTCCCACTTAGCATAGCTCTCAGGATCCTCAGTGATTCTGTCTTCTTAAGAACTCACAACAGAGTTCCTCCTCTGTGCACTCCTTTGCACCCGCTCGTTGCCCACCTGGCAGAGCTTCACAGAACTCCTCAGAGCTTCTGTCTGCAACTGTGTATCTCCTACACAACTTTGCCTCCTGAGGTGTTCAACAACCTCACAAGTCTCCTTTGAATTGTTGACTTTAGTTTCTATGCCGCAGCACGTCTTTGTCTAAACCCGCAGAATTCAGAAGTGCTTCAGTGCACTGGTATTCAATGACCACAGTACTCTATCATGCCCTCCTGGCATGAAACCTTAAAGACCTTCACCTGAAATCAGACACACTCCTGCAATTGCAAATCTACAGCATACATCTACAAAATGCATTCATATCATATGAAAAACACTCACAGACATTCATTTAACACATAGCCATGCAGGAAAAACTACTATTTGTATTAAAATGGAAAACACCCATTTATAATAATGTTCCTGAGCATGGCCTATAACAAGGTCTCGGCTCCTCCTCTTCTTCTCTCTACTCATAGACTCTCTTCCTTTCTCTCGCTATCCCTCTTCTAAGAGATACCCTTGATCTTTTTACATGAGGAGGCTCTTAGAGCTCTTCCCTCCAAATCTACCTACCGTATTCAATTACACTGAATGGGTTGTCTAGTCCAGCATCGGATCTAGATCTCAGCCTTAAAAACATTTAAGGCCTATCTACTCTATGTCTTCACAAAGGCACAGCTCTATGGCTCAACAGCCTAAGCAATTAAATTACATTCATTCAAATTTTAAATGAGGTTGTGCCTCTCTTCAACACGCGATTTTGAATTTGTTGATGTGGCTGGCTAGCTGGCTGGCTGATGTGGAGAGATGCTCTTGCATCACAAGCCAGGGAAGTTGAATGCAAGACATTATCATCTTTCAAGGATCACCAATGGAGAAGAACCTAATAATTTAGAGGACAACTTCCCTGATGCACAATTATTTTCAGTCCAATTAGATGATGAATATTTTGCTGACATCATTCAATACTTGATTACATGGACCGCGCCATAAGAATTCAACATTGTGCAAAAGAAAAATCCGGTAGTCAGATATGTAGACTATCAATTGATTGAAAAACACTTATAGAAGATGGGTACAGACTGCATTTTGAGAAGATTCATACTAGAACATGAGAGGCCTAAGATTCTAGAAGAGTCCCATGAGGGAATAGTTGAAGGACATTATGCAGGAAAAGAACCACAAAGAATTTATTGTGTGCAGGACTGTGGTGGCCGACCATTCACAGAGATGAAAAGGAATACTATCACAGATGTGATGTATATCAGAGGGTTGGAAAACCTAATAGATGGGATGAGATTCCCCTAATACCACAAGCAACCTTGAAGGTATTCGAAAATTGGGAAAAATATTTTATGGGAACAATTAACCCACCAACAAAGAGGTCATGAGCAAGGTATATTATTACTGAGACAAAGTAAATAACAAGATGGGTAGAAGAAACACAAGTAAAATATTGCAGAGCAGAGACAACAACACACTTCCTATTTGAGTAAGTGATCACTAGATTTGGATGTCCAAGGAGATTGATGAGTGACCAAGGCACTCACTTCATCAATAGTAATATCAAGGCTACGATTGAGGAGTTTGAATTCTATCATCAAAAGAGTACACCATATCACCCTAAAGAAAATGGAGCAGTGGAAGCCTTTAGTAAGATCCTAGAGAATGCACTGACAAAACTCTGCAATGTCAATAGGGATGATTGGGACTTGAAGATACCAACAATATTATGGGCATACATGACTACATGAAAAACTTTGACAAGGAACACACCATTCAAGTTGGTGTATGGAAAAGAAGCAGTGGTCCCATTAGAATTTTTGGTACCTAATCCTCTTGTAGTAGCAATCACTAACATGACAGAACGAGGCGAAGTACAAGAAAGGCTAAGTCATATGATGGTGACATAAGAATATAGGATTCTAGCAAGATTTCACCATTAAGTACAGAAAGCAAGGGACAAATATTGGCATGATAGAGATATTAAAAGGAAGAGTTTCAAGGAAGGAGACCTAGTCTTGGTGTATGACAGTAAATTTCTTCAGCACCCAGGAAAATTTAGAATGCATTGGTTGGGACCATATGAATTGAATATTTTCACCGATCAGGGAGATGTACAGTTGAAAGATCTAGGAGGTACATAACTTAGAAGAATGATCAATGGGAGTCGACTGAAACTATATAGGAACACTCGAGCTCCTAGTACTTAGGAAGTTAATACGCAATTAAAAAAAAGAATATGAAAGACATCAGAAGATTGCGCAAAAAAGCATAGGGGTTACCGCAGCATACATCAAAATACAACACGGAAAACAAATGGACTTAACGCGATGAAAATAAAAAGTCCACGTGCAATGTCGAAATGACATACCATGCACTTGGAAAACTCAACACACCGGAAAAACGACCAACGGTCAAAAAAATGCAGAAACTTGAAAAATGGCAGTTACGACGAAAAGGATCAGCATCGATAAGGAAAATGCCACAAACTGAACATATGGTTCACACAACTGTGTAGGCAATTCTGATATTCAGGGTAACTAGTGACATGCTGCAGACACCACTAAAAGATGTAGCACAGGTCGATATGGTATTGGTTAAGATACCAACAAAGGTGCTCTATAGACTCCAAGTCAGTGTCGAGTAGGAAGTGCAGTCACGCGCGAGGACAAATGCAGTCGAACTGTAATGAATTAATAATAGCAAGGAATAATTGGATCTTATGGTCTAACAAGTAAGGTTCGAGACCAAACCAGCAAAGGAACACTCAGATAAAACTGAAAATGTGGTGACAACAATATACAACCACCTTCCAGATAGCACGTAGGACGAGATTCCAATGATAGAGGAAAAAATCAATTCAAATGCCCAAACTATCAACCAATATAGGCAACAGATTGAGAAACTGAAGCAAAAGCTGACTCTAACAACTCCACCAGAGGTTAGGGAGAAATGGAAATCAGAGGTTGCACTCCAACTAGTAGATTTGGAGAAACAAGTTAACAGAGTCGCAAAACTATTTGAAAAAAAAATGGAGCTCTAGACAGCCCTGGAGGAGGATGAGAAGGTCCAATAGTGGGACCAACAAGAAGAAAGGATAAGTGTCAAGATCTAGTACCTCAAGTAGAGGCCGAAGACGATGGACATCACTGAGCATTTAAAAGGAATGTAGGACATGAAGATATTATAGGCCAAACTGAAGACGACACAAGCGTACAAACATGAGAGACAGGCATAGATGGAACCCCTCCAAGAGAAAGCAACAGATATGATAGCATAGCTGGAGGCGAAGAAGAATAACATGGGGTATACAAAGGTGGAGTGCACATCCATGGTTCAAGAGGAATTCATAGCGCAGAACTTAGAAGCTCTTATAGAAAAGGCCGCGTAGGTCCAGACACAAGGGAAGGGACCGAAAAACAAGTTCCATAGTCTAGAAGAGGCTGTCAAAGGGGTGCACAGTTACTAGGTGGATAGAGGCGATCCATATATTAGTGTTGGGGGGTTGTTGGGAGTGGGACCATTTTGGAATAAAGAATAATTTTGGAGAATAAAACACAAGAAAACTAGTAGGAAAAGCAGCACGTGCAAGGAAAACGTGCATGCAAAGGAGGAAATCATGTGATTCATGCATGAAAGAATACCTAACCATGCTAGGGTTAACATTTTGGTAATAATATGTAATGTCTAGTAAGACAAGAACATGTATAAATAGGTACGTAGGAGGTCTAGGTAGGGGGTTTAATTATTCTTGGTCAGGAGTTCTATTGTTCAGACGTTTAGAGTTGGATGTCATGTTTGTTTTCATGTTTTCATATTGCTACTATGACCTAATTTTTTAATTTGTTGAGCTTAGGATAGGGAATAAGGTATATATTAAAGGTTAGATCGCAGGTTGAGGAGCTTGGTGTGATCTAGTTCACCTCATTGTAATATCTTGACCTGTTTTGATGGAGAGTTGTAAGGCGTGAAGAGTTGTAGTGTTGGAACCAAAATAATAAAAGAGAAGAATATCCAAATCTTTGTGGACGTAGCCCAGGAGGGGTGAACCATAGTATACCCTACGTTATGTGACCGAATTTTATGTATCTTCTTTGGTGTTGATGATTAAATGTTAGATAACTGAATGAATTAATCAGTTAGATCTGATATTTTACATGCATGTGTAAGAATGGAAATATAATAAATATAGATGTATGATCTAGTAGATGAATGAAGATCACAGAGGGTTCCATCACATAATCCTACTCATTCCAATGCTACAAGCATCTAAGAGTTGCAACCACCCATAGAACTATCTCAGGTGAGACTGTGTAGCGCATTCTATGCACTGTGTTGCCTTCAGGTTTACTAGGAGGGTCGATATTTTTATGGAGGTTTTTGTTAGAAACCAAGTGGACCTGAACCTGGGTCAGCCCAAGAATGATATCCAGGATGAAGTAGAACCAAAAAATGTTTTTTTTTTTTTTCTAATTGGAACAGAAAGGGAGTGAGTGAATGAGATCTGTTGAAGAGTCGTGAAGATCTGGCAAAAAAATGCGAAAAGAATGAGAATATAAAAGTGGATGTTGAGGTCATGGAACCAAATAAAGGTAGATATCGAGAGTTGGTCGAAAACAAAGGAGCTGGAGTTGGTGCAGAAAGAAAACAGACACCCCAAGTTAACACCACACAAATATTTGGACAAGTGTGTATTCAACGACTTGCATGAAGTATTTTTTTGTGATTTCTCGCATGTGTTGCATGAGTGGATATTGAGGTTGAAAAACATCCATCCTACAAATCGGATCATACAACTAGAATGGAATTCTATTGAGATCACGTAGTTACAACAAGTTGATAATAAATTTATGTGTGCAATAGATCTCTGGCTAGACAACATTGTTTCAGGATTTATCACAGAATTTGTAGTAGATACTGCGAAGTCTTATAGCGCTGAAGAGAAAGAGTTCCTTAAAGGACCATGAGGTAGGTATATCATATCATTGTATACTTCCATTAATATGTTACTATATAACAAAGGTGTAATGACAATGGCCTCAGACACCTAAACTTCCCTGCGTGCATGGGGGAATAGAGGAAGCACTGACAAGAGACAGAGAAATGGAGGAATACATGGATAAAAGAAAGAAGGAGGAGGCCTTGGATCCAATCATGATGGAGGAATACCAGATCAAGAAGATCATGGAAACATCTAGAAGAATGCTTAGTGGAGTGCCCTACCAATATGAGATGAACAATAAGAAGAGAGCCATAGATGCAAGGGAAGGCTCTGAAAGTGATGAAGAAGATGTAGAGGATCTCTGGGATATGAAGCAGATTGAGGAAATCCTGTGTGCGACATATGAAAGGAAGACAAGAGGTCCAAGAGAAGAAACCGGAGGCAAAACACATATCCATATCAGTGTCAGTGTGGAACCTATAAACCCATGTGTGACTAATACACTAGAAAGAACACCACCATTTAGACAACCGAATTTCAGTGGAAGAAACACAGTAGGAAGTACATATACATGGGGAGAAATAATTACATAGTTAATTCATTAAACAATTTAATAAAACAAGTTAAAGAACATGCTAGAATTAATTTTTTTCTAATTAAGTAAGACAATAAAATGAAAGTATATTAATTTAAAAAAAACACTAATATTACCTCTATCATTTAGTGGCTCTTCTGGTGTGAAGAGGATGTTTGGACATCCTCGCCAATCCAAACCCGCTTAATGACACAACACCATAACGGAATGTGATATGTTTCACTTCCTAGTATCCCTAGTGCATCTGGAGAAATCCTGCCTGGAAACTCCGGCTGGCCCCTATTGGGTATCATCTTCCCCCACATGTTCATCTCCACATGATTCCTCTCCTAGCAATATGACGAAAAAAATTTGGTCTTATCTCTGGAAACCTCTCAAAAAATAAGAAAAATGTCTCTAAGGAAAAAGGGAAGTTTAACCTCCCACGTATCACAACATGACATTTTTCAAGCGCTATAGAAAACTGCTACAAAAAAATGGCATACCATATTATACACCATGACCTATATACCAACAAATCAACATTATATAAAAGAGGGAATCTAATGCATTTTCCATCACTGGTAAAGTGGGCTATGGTATTCACTAACAGTGAGAGGAACCTAACCTCCTATGCACCGAAAGAGGTGGCTTTTAGTTGTCCACAAGACACCTGAAAATTAGTTGGGGATAGTACATCAACCCCAATATATTGCTAAGAGTATATGAGCTAAATCTTAGCTGCAAAACCTACTAGGATATCTGGGAACTAGGGAAAATCCTCCCCTCTCTTGGATAGCCCAACGATAAAGTAAATATCCTCCTTGGTAGGATGGTACCAATAATCCGAAACCACATGGAAAGATTTTCGATGGACATCCCATCAATGAATCAGATGCAACAACAACATGGAGTGCCCCTTAAGGGATGTATCCTCCTCATAGTACTTAAGGAGGCCTCCATCCCTAAAGATAACATGAGTCATTGAAGTAATAGGGTGAGGTTACAAATCCCTGTTGCTCTCCCTCGCCTCTAATTCTCGTACAACATTTTACAGGTCCACCTTTTGATCCTGCTACTCTCTCCGATCACATCTCTGCATTATTAACATATGAAATACAACATCCTCACTCATACATAAAACATAAAAAAAAATATATTGAATGGTAAACTTATCTATAAATACAGAAAAACAACTTCCTTAAAAAAATACATTAATTGCATTAACGGTGCACCAAAAAAACAATCTTCCATCTTCGGTGTAAAGTAATGCATCGAACAAAATATGTTCTACCATGTTATGTGATGCATTGGAAAACATTTCCTCACTGGGCACTACACTACAACACATATGCCCCAGTGCATTACATTTATCCTACACATCACTTAAACCAAAAAACAAATTAAAATATTAATGCACGTAAAACATTATTTAGAAATTAGCAAAAAAGAGGTGTGTATACATTCACTACATGCACCGATGTGTGTAACAAATGTCAACACACAGTCACATAAAATTTTCCAAATTTTCAAGTACATAATTTTTTTCGGTGCATTTCGGTCATTACTATCGCATTGTGTATGGTGCCACCCAAAACTTTACGAGGTGCACCACAACACATTGTTACATTTCTCAATGGTGCATTTGGTAAACATGTATTCCCTGGTGCACATGTTTACCAATGCACTGCATAAAAATATATCTAATAAGGGTGGTGTGCCATGTACTTTAACAACCCGATGCATTATTTGTACTTTGACTCACCACCCCACCCCACCAATTATATGATTTTCTTCGATGCGTCATAAAACGGATGTGCTGGTGGGTTTATGTTTACTAATGCATCGTTGTGAAAGGTAACAAGTTACGTGGTGCGCCCTGTAAATTTGCAGGTCACACAGTTGGCAGTCCAAGTCGAGCACTTTGAATGCACTGCACAATTTATTTATTTTTTACACTTAAAATTTCACTCAATTTTAAATTTTAATCCAGTGAAAACTTAAGTTATGAAGAAACAAGGACATTACCTGGACATTTTATCATCAAGGAGGCATGGTTGCAACATACTAAAAAAAACTAAATTTTCCCATTGTTTGGAAAAATTTGAAATTCACGCACCTAGAAACAGATGAAAGGAAGACAAAGAAAGAAAGCACTGATGGAAGGGCGCTTTAGATGGGAAAAATTTTCACCGGTGCTTTTGAGCTCTACAACATTGAAAATCATAAAAATTATTTTTACCGTCGATAAATTTCTTTTATAAAACCCTATTTCTATGCGCCAGATAAACAAACCCACCACGACATACATGTTTAATGAGCACACTAGTTATATTTTTTTTTTAAATATTCCTAGCATGGTACACATGTTTTTGGTCACGTGTGCACACCTGTGTGTTTACTACTACATAGTGCACCTCCGTACCTTTTTGAAAAAATACAATGGTGTGAATTTTTTTTTTTAAGCATGGCACGGTGTAGTATAATAATAGACGTCGCGGTGTGGCAAGTTTTACATAGACCACCACGTAAATTTGGAAATTAAATCTAACATAGTGATCCATATTCGAGCACTGGTGCGCATCGATGTGCATGATACAATGGAGTGCACCGGAATATATTTTTTGAAACAATCCCACATTTGTGCATAAATATTTTTTATTAAGCCATATAACGATGAGCTCTACTAATATCGCACCAATGCTTCCAATGTAACGTTGTGCACCGAATATTTTTTAAACAACACTATTACAGTGCGTCATTATTTTTGTAGCGCACCAGATAATATTTTTATTTATTGGAAATAACCATGCTACAGTGCTTTATTTTTAAGGGAACTGATGCACCTATTGTATAAAACACATCAATGTGTTATGTACTTATAAAAGCATTGGCGTAAAAATATCCACTAAAACCTCCACCCAATCTCCTACGCTAGTATCATATGCTCTAAACTAATTTTTGGGTTATTTTTATAGGGGCTTCTGCAAAACCCTCCACTAGAGGGTCTTTTCCTTGTAGTGATGTTGGCCAAGAGTGTCGACGACGATAAAGGAGAATGATGTCTTGATGACGTGGTAGTACCACGTGTCATGATATATAGCAGGTGGTGACAAGGTCACATGCTAGCCCTACGATGATGTGTATAGCCATGTCAACCCAAGTGTCAAGCTATGGGTGGATCCACATGTCATCGCATGATAAGTATAAGGGACTAGGTGTGAGTCCCTATTAGTCTTAAGTTTGGGGACAAGAGTCTTAACCCAAACCCTCATAGCTATAGGTTAAGAGATCTGGGTCCTTAGTGCTAGATGCATTGTTGTCGGAGCATGAAAGGTTGGTGAAGTCGAGTGATGGCCCAAGAGTTTCAATGACAATGAAGGCTTGGGAATATCTAAACTGTTGATTAGTTATGGAAGAGTCGATCCCCACCATAGAGTCTTTCAGATCCCACTTAAATATGGAATAATCATGATGTCATGATTTTTACATGGGGTGAAATCATGGAAACCAACATGTCTCTAGGGTGGAAGGTGTCACCTGTTGAGTGATCGAAGAGCTTGGAGTGGTCCTGGAAGGCCAAGAGGTCCTTAGACCTTTGATTACGATCTAGACCATTGAATCTAGATGTTGTTAAGTCCTATCCATTTGTCGAAGGAGGGAGAACATAGGTCTAGATAGAGGACAAGAGGCAAGTCCTCAATGAAAAAATAATCGTCGAAGTATTTGAGGATAGAACTTACCCAGGGGTGTCTATGACAATGGATCACTTTCGATGATGAGATCTCGGGGTTAAATGACAACCGTTGATCAACAGATAGGTGAGATGAAATCTAGACTGTGTATTCTAGTGGGTCACACCTGTTGAATGTAAAATAGGTCAAGGATACGAGTGATATCCTTCATGAAATTTCAAGGCACTGACATGATCAGATACATTATAAGTCAAGTCTCAAGATCCATTGGGTCTAGGGCAGTTCCGAAAAGAGGGATCGTTGTCAAAATTTTGGTTGGGGTGATCGATACTCTGTGGGAGAGGAACCTTGACTATTAGAAAAACATGATCACAGAGAAATAAAACATGATTTCAAATATCTTATATATATGCTATGCCTCTCACCTATTATGTAATAATTTTTATATGATCAGTAAAAAAAATTCTGAGGACACTTCTAGAAATTAGCACCTCTGAACTCATTTATTTCACATATGATATCTAAAACATAGGATGAAATATATTTAGAAGGAGAGTCAAGTTTAGAGAACTTAACTTTTGATAAATCTTTCATCAAGTTATGTGATAGCATATGTGCCTAGTTAAACATGAATCCCTCCTTTACAATAGCATGAATTGAATGTATCCACGAGACTTTAAAATTTTGGGCATCATTTTCCCCATACAACATGCTAATAAAAGATACAACATAGATGTAGGGTTCTCTTAAGTTACTCGATGAATAAATACCACTATTTCTTGATTCAAAATGGTTCCCTTCAATGCCCCACTTCTCAATCACTTTGTGGTAGTTATTATTAAACCCCACTACCCATTCTGATGTCATTTAAAGTTTGAGCTCAAAAAGATTGTAATACTCATCCAATTAATTTGGAAAGAATGATGTGATGCACTATCCTCTATCATGAACTATTATTCTTTGTTCCAACCCAACATGCTCAATGATACAATAAATTACCTTTACACAAGGCAATACAAATTCATTATATTTTTCATCATCATTGTGACATAGACAACGCCTACCTCAGTAGGTTTTTCACAACCTCCCAGTCTAGGATCATTCTTAATCTCCCCTCGAGTCTAATTGACTCTTTGATTTCCCGCAGAAATATCTAACACATGCAAGTGTTTCCACAGGTCCTTCTTTGGAGCTACGCCTGTGCGAGCAAGCACTAAACGCCAACTCTTACCTACACGGCCAACTGATGTGACCACAACCTTCAACAGAAAAGGTATTTCAGGTTTCACGACTTCGCGACCCCTTATACGAAGTTTTTTGTTTCGTCAGTTCCCAAAACTCCGAAAGGCTAATGAGTCTTTGACTCCTCCCTTGACTTTCGTGATGTGACCTCTAACTTGAACCTAGGGCCCAAACAATTCGGCACTTCATAATTTCATGTATCAAAAAATTTCAATACAACAAGCTCTTCCACTGGTAGCCAAAATCATGATGATTCCTCATCACGATCAATAGCTCTGAGATTCCCATGATCTGATGGTCCTGATTCGATCGAGACTTCACGAATCAGGAGTTCACAACTCTTGACTCCAACTTACAACTTCTTTCACGCCCCTTATTCTGAAAGATGAATTACGGGTGTGAGATCAACGACTCTCATTGATACGGATCCAACGACCATTGTTCCTCCTAATCTTATGAGTACTAAAAGACACTCATCCTTAATCTCCCCATTGGTCTGCAAGATCCAATGGCCCACGAAACTTCAGTGATTCTCCCTGTGAGAATTTCAACCATCCGTTCAAATTTCCCAAAGACTTCTGCCCAATTATCTTGGCATCTTTCCTTCTGATCTTAAGTTCTGTGAGGTGACTCCGGACCTCGTTATTCCTTTGGACACTTCAAAGGTTCTAATCCTTCTTAATTTTCACTCTCACTGTAACTCCTGGAATCTAAGGAATCCCTGCACGCACACCTTGCATCACTCCCAATAACCGTTGTCTATTTCACTCTTCAACTCTACACACTTCTCTGCAACAACAATTCTTCAACCTTTCTCCTTGGTTGGAAAATTCTAAGAATTCCACTCGCCTGCGCACTCCTTGCATGTCTTTACGTGATAATTTCACTACCACTGGTATAAGAACAACAGTATCCCTCCTGAGATTTTCTGAGATAAAACTCGGAACCTTTTCAACGCACTCTAGGCGAACCTTCACTGCACTCCTTGCAGAATTCCTCAAGACGAGAAACAATTGAAACGCATACTTCTTCTCTCACAGACTTCATACATTCAACATCAAATCAAGAGCATACACACACATAGCATTGAAACAAATGTCTAACAGAGAACATAAGCAAGACTGTAAACATACCATTAAAAATAGATGTAAACAACAACCACCACAACACCATGAAATGGAATTAAAGAAATTTTATATTAATCCCAGTGCTCATGTACATGGTTCAATAGAAAAAGATATCTTCTTATAAAATCCTAAAATATTTTTTCTTCTGTGCTCTTGCTCTCTTGCTCTATAGCTTACAAAATTATACAATGATCCAAATGAGGGTGTCTTTTACGAGTTTTTCCCTCTTGCATCTCTAAGCTATATAATCAAATTAAAAGCTACCTAATTTACATTTATTACAGTTAAATGGCTCCATATTTGATAGATGAGAGAAACACTCAAGATATGTTTACAATCTCTAAAACATAAATGCAAATACATCCTTTTAGATATTTCATTAATGTTTTATCCTTTGAAATTCAAATTTTTCTCAAAACGTGCGTTGGTGCAATTCCAGTTGTCCTTCACCTTTGCGCTTTCTTTGTTGGCTCTCTTATGATTCTCCTGCATCACATTGGATGGGTCCACTGGTATCAGAAATGAAGGTTTTATATTTTCCTTAAAAATATAAAAAGGTATCGAGCATTATAGGACATATGATAACCCTAGGTGAATTAAGGTGTCTAAGAAAAATATCCTTCTAGTTTCCTCTATCAATTCATGTCCTTCCTCCACTATATTATTTTGTTTCTTTTGAGTTATACAAGTCTTCTTCTTTGGAGGGATATAGATAATCCTCATAAATTTTCAAATGATAGAGCATATCAAACTTGTAAACTTAAAGAATGTGGAAATAATAATGTTGCTGAAATTCAATTCTCTCTTATTAAATTTACATTGCATAGATTAAATAAAAATCAAGGAAAACAATATTGCATTTATTTATAAATACGTGAATTCAAGTAAACCCTAATTTCAAATGCATTTTGATAAAAGTGGTAGGACTAGCAATCGAAATTGATAATGAGCAAAAAAATCAATGCCCCCTGATTCTAACTAAATCTCTATCTTAAAATCAATTAAAAGCTCAAGCATAGAATTATGATATTGGGAATACAGGACTCGAAAAATAAGATAAATGATTAGACATATGAATGATATTGGGAATACGGGACTCCTATAGTATCAGAGGAAAACATGAAATCAACTTGTATGAAATCTCCAAGGGTGTAGGAGAAAAAATCAAATTCATTGTTTGTGCAATGTTCAATAGCATTGGGGTAAAACCAAATACTGTTTTTCTAAAATCCTCCAATGGAATCGAAGAAAAAAAATTTCAAATTTATGAAATACTCCACAAGACCATCGAAAATATTGAAAGTAAGAAAAATCTTAGGAAATAGGAGAAGGATTCTTTGCACCATCAGAGAGTTCAAAAAGATTGATATTTTAAAAGGATTCAATAGAATCGAAAGGGATACAAAAAATGATTCTAAAAATAACTCCAATATACCATTAGAACAAGATGAAAGATAATTTCTAAAAACGCTCTAATCGTGCATAGGAAAAAATCAAAAGATCAATGTTTGAAAGGATTTTGATAGCATGAAAGGAGTATGAAACATTTAAATTTGAGACCGCTTCGATATTACATTATATTAGAGAGATTCAGAGGATCAATTTTAATGAGCCAAAAAATCATGAAACAAAAGGAGAGGCACTTATAAGGTGAAATATTTTTCCAATCATAAACAATCACAATAAAAGGAAATCCAATCATAATGCAAAATGAGAAAGTGACATAAGAAATCATGTATTATGAAAGATTCAGTCCATGAATTAAAATGAATTCAAAATTGGACTTTGGATCAAGTCACCAGTTATCAATAATTGAAAAGAATGGTTGCCAAATTCAGAATATTTAAGGGGTGTTGAGGCCTTAACAAGTGGTGACACATTGGTTGGAGACAAGAATTCTCTAGTATTTACAATCTAGTTGTGGACTAAAACTAAAAGCTTAAATTTAAATTCAAGGTTCCTTATCCTCAACAACATGAGTCCCCAATTACTTCCTTAGAATTTACTCTAAAATAGTCATGTTCCATAGTTGAAACAATTCACGAGAAAATAGAAGAGCACGTTTTTAATGATATTCATTTTTTTATGGCATAGTATAATGCTTCAGGTTATGGTCATAGTCATAGAATTCTTTAATAGAAGGTTAATATTTCTGTAGATGGGTTATTTCAATCCCTATGTTGTTTCTTCATTGTATATGAGTATACATAGCCCTAGTCAAATCACCTTAGTATCACAGCCCTTTCTCTACTTCTAGTGAGCATCCATAGCCTCGAAAGAGACAACTCCAAAAATGTGTTGAATTTCCTTTCCCAATCCTTTATCAAATTTATATTTTCTTTAGCAATGGAAATTGAGGGAAAAGAACTTCTTTAAAATTTTATATGGATGATACATATTTTTAGGAAAGGATTAGCCATGCTTGTGTATAAAAGTTTTCCTTATAAAAATTTAACTTTGGATGTATCACTAGTCACCTTACACATGGTATCTTATTTAGTATGAGTGGATGGAATCCTTTTGTAAGCTATTTCATTACTAACAACGATGATATAAGAGTCTTAAAAATTGCATACCTTGGAAATATCTTAGTTCCACCACTATTTTGGGTGTCATGAAACTTTAATAGTACTTGGTTCATAGATCTTGTATTTTAATGATGGTTAATAAGAATGTGGTAAATTTACTAAGCTCGACAAATTTCTATTGAAATTCATAAGGCTCAATCATAAATACATGGCAACATTTGTATAATTTTGTAACATCCCTCTCTTGTGCACACATTTTATTGACTTATTTGAGGACACTTCATGCAAGTGATCCAGTTATGTTGATTAATTGGTTTGGTTGTCATTGATGTCAACCCTTGAAGAAATTTCAGTAGCGAATTTTGGTAGCACAAAGGTTTGGGTAATGGAACCAAGTTTGTTTGATGGATAATGGTGTGATTTTTTATATATTTGTAGGTAAAACTATCCTAGATGGATAGTAAATTTCATGCCATTTCCAGTGGTATGTGGAACGTAACATAACTCCTTACGGTTAGAGAGTTATGGCCATGCGAAGTTGGAGAACCCTCATGAGTCATCTAGAAGCCCCAAAAGGTCAAAGTAGTCAAAGTGTTTGCAAATAAGAAATTATTTAAATAATAAAGTGAAGCGATGAGTGTGTTATAAGTCAAAGAGGATGCAAAAGAAATTATTTAAATAATAAAGTTAATGGAGAACTTACTAATTATGGAAAGCGTTTAAGTTAAGTGGACAAGTGGTTATAAGTGGGTTAACCCTAAAATAAGGAAAGTGGGTTAAGATGGTTAGATGGTAACCCCTTGAGGAAGATACATAAAAGTATAAATAAGAGGCAAGGGTATCTCATTCAAAACACACTTGAATATCATTGAATATCTATTTTTGTAAAAGGTTAAATTTGGGTTGGTATTATTGATAGAGAAAAATTGCAGCAGAAAATGTGCGACGGGAAAAGTGCGGTAGAAAAAGTGTGGCAAGAAAACTGCGACAGAAAAAGTGCGGCAAAAAAGGTGTGGCAGAAAAATCGTGGCAACAGATTTGCGACAACAGAATGCTACAAGAATAAGAAAAAAAGGGCTTTTGGTTGAGGTATATTGCTGAAGTTATTGGTATAGATAGAGGTTGTATAACAGTGAGGTTCTAGCACATGGTTTCAGGTACAGACTTGTGGTATAGTGTTTGAGGTATATAAGATTAGATTTGACTTGGATGATGAAATTGATGAAGGATTTTGGTTGAGGTACATGTTGGGTACATGGTTGAGACAAGTAGGTGATGAGTTGGCACATACATGAGGTGTATAGTTGATGATGTTGGTATGTATTGATGAGTCATAGTTGATGAGTAGTTGATACATGATTGGTACATACTTGGTACATGGTTGGAGGCACTTCTTAGTAGTATTGTTGACACATGTTTTATGGATGATGTAGAATAATTGTCTTGGTATATTATTATAAGAACATATTGATCTTGGCGATGATTATGAGTTGTTGAGTTATGCTTAGTTGATGCACATCTTTGAGAGTTGTCTTGGTGAGTAGATCTGACTTGGTTGATAAGATTGATGAGACAGGTTGTTGTGACATGTTTTTTGGATAGGCTGTTGTGACAAGTTATTTTTACAGGTTTGGTGCATGGTTGATGCACTTGTTCATGGTACATGTTGAGGTACATTTTGGTGCATGGTTCATCCACTTGTTCATGGTATAGATTGAGGTACAGTTTGGTGCATGGTTGATGCACTTGTTTATGGTACAGGTTGGGGTACAGTTTCATGCATAGTTGATGCATGGTTCAAGTTATTGGTACAAGTTGTTTGGTGTAGGTTTACAACAGTATATCTCACAATGATAGTGTGACAGTGGTTCCATCATTATACTTATACATCAGAGAGGTTAGACGGGGCAAGGATAGGTGGTTGTAGATACCTTCCTGTTGTAGTTAGAGAACATAGGGGATTGTAGCCTCCTTTTGGTTGTAGCCAAAGAATTGGTGAGTTGGAGCTTCCCTTAGGTTGTAGCCTAAGAAAATAGAGGGTTGTAGTCTCCTTATGGTTCTAGCCATAGAATTGGGGAGTTGGAGCTTCCTTCAGGTTGTAGTCTGAGAAACTAGGGGGTTGGAGCCTCCTTCCAGTTGCAGCTGGAAAACAAAGGAAGTTGGTACTTCCAATGAATGTAATTCTTAAAGAGATATAAGAAAAAGCATTATGTGGTTTTCTCCAACTTTGGGTTTCCACATAAAACCCTGGTGTATTGTGTATGTGTGATTGCTCATTTTTTCATTGTTTATTCACTTTGCAACTATTGTATGGTAATGCTATGTTGATATAACACTTGCATTTTATGGTGAAAAATGATTAAATTGCTCTATTACCGATTCACCCCCCCTCTCAATAATCCAACAATTAGTATCAGAGTCAGTTTCTTCAGGAATCAATTTAACCAATGGAAGGAGATCATGGATTATTCTGAGAATGGAGTTCTAATTTTTAATGGTCAGAATGGTTTTAAGTCTGAGATGTGGAGCAGAAGGATGAAAGTATTTTTATAGACAAAAGGACATTATATTTGGCTATCAATTGTTACAGTATATGATAGTTCAAAAAGGGGAAAGACTGTAGCTAAGAAGGAAT
Organism: Picea glauca; assembly: GCA_000966675.3. Taxonomy (NCBI): domain Eukaryota; kingdom Viridiplantae; phylum Streptophyta; class Pinopsida; order Pinales; family Pinaceae; genus Picea; species Picea glauca. Next base: position 380,599 of record JZKD02S2013263.1, read on the forward strand.
TGAAGAAGAATAACAAAATAGCAATGCATTTCATCTGGGAAGGATTACCTAATCTAGTAAGAGAAAAGGTTGGTAAATGTTCATCAGCCAAAGAACTTTGGGATAAGTTACATGACATATATTATTCACCCATCACAGATTCAGAAAATGCCAAAGAAGATGAAGATATGGATCAAGAAGAATTATGTTTACCATGTCAAATAGATTCAGAAGATGAATATTACATAATCACCAGAGGTATGTTGTTTTGCTTTAATTGTGAAAAACGTGGACATATTGAAATACAATGCCATAAAGGAAATAAGACAAAAAAATAATTGAAAAGGAAGACAATTATGAAGAAGAATTAATTAGTGTTTTAGATGAACTAAGAGAAGAAAACAAGTCACTCAAGAAAGAATTGATGAAACAAAAGGAAAGTGTTCACATTTTTGAAGAATCCCAACAGGTCATCGAGAACTTAAGAACTTAGCTAGAAGAAGCCAAAAAGATCGAAGAAAATCTTGAATATAAAAAGCAGTATTTGGAAACCAACATAGAAGCACAGAAGGAAGAATCATAAATGAGAGAGAATGTATTGACAGGTCATATTAAGGAAAGAACTAACGATCTAAATCAGCTTGAGGCAGATTTTGGTCAAAAATAGAAAGGACTTGAAGAAGAAATAATCACATTAAAAATTCATCTTGAAGAAGAGAAAATAAAAAAATAAGTCATGAAGTCTCAGATAATGAATAAAGAAGAAAAGGTTGAGAAGCTTGAAGAAGAAGTTGTCACATTGAGAAGTAAAATTGGAAATCTCAACAAGAACATTGAAGAGACAGAAACATCCACATCAGTTATAGAGAATGAAGAGAAGCATTCTAGGTTGCTAGAAAAGAAGAATGAAGAAAATAGAAAGAGTTATGCAGAAGTACTCTAAGGAAGGAATCATGGTCAATCAAAATCTAAGAAAACTATTTAAAATACATCTTCAAGAAGACTATCCATGTTCAAGCCACAAAGAAGCTTCAATCATGATCATGATTAGTCAAGGAAAAAATTCAAAATGACTATGCCACAAAGAAGATCATTCACTCCCAAGTATGAAAATTTCTTTTATGGTCATTGTTTTTATTGTAATAACTTTGGACAAAAGGTTGCAGATTGTAGGGATTATAAAATAAATGATCAAGAAATAAATGTCTATGTGGCCCCACATAACATTGAATATTACAAATTTCATAACTAAGGACACATAGCTAGTGGTTGTAGAAGCATGATCGATACTTCCATGAAAGAGAACACTAATATCATATGTAAGAAAGTAAGGATAAGAAAACACAAAGAACAGGTGAACAAAGACAAGGTCCCGAAGATCGTAATATTGACAATAAAACATATTATGTGTGAAAATTGAGGAAGGCATTGTATAGTCTAAAACAGGTTCCTATAGCATGGTACTCTAGACTAGATAAATATCTACAATGGGGAGGTTTCAGAAAATGAAGTGCAGAAAACAACCTCTACATCAATGTAACTCGACATAGTATTTTATTAATTGAATTTTATGTTGATGATATTATTTTTGGAAGCAATGATGACAGGTTAAGCCATAAATTTGCAAAGGATATGAAAAATGAATTTGAAATATCATTACTGGGAGAGCTATCCTTCTTTACGGGTCTTCAGATACGTTAAAGAAACTAAGGAATTTTTTATTTCTCAAACTAAGTATATCAGAGAAAGGATAAAGAGGTTTGGAATGGAAGATTGCAAACCGGTTACCACTCCAATGCAAACCAGATGCAAGTTCAACAAATATAATGATTCAAAGTCTACAGACCAAAGTAATACATGTCAATGATTGGTAGCTTACTATATGTGACAACATTCAAACTAGATATAATGAAGGAAGTTGTACATGTGTCATGATTTTAAGAAACACCAAAGGAATTACATGTCTTAGAAGTGAAGAGGATTTTCAGATATCTCAAAGGAAAAGAAGAGTTTGGATTATGGTATCCAAAAAGAAAGGATATATCACTTATTGCCTACATAGATGCAGATTGGGCATGTTGCATTGATGACCGACGAAGCACCAGTGGAGCAGTGTTCTACTTGGGTGAGTGTTTATTATCTTGGCTAAACAAGAAATAATCATCAATATATTTATCTACATCTGAAGCAGAGTATATTGCAGCAACAGGATGTTGTACAAAAGTTATATGGATGAAACAAACTCTGACAGATATACAGTTTGAGTATGATGATCCCATTCCAATCTATTGTGATAATAAAAGCGTCATAAGTATCTCAAAGAAACCAATGATGCACTCCCAAACGAATCACATTCCAATCAAGTATCACTTTCTATGGGAATAGGTTGCAGAGAACAACATTAGAGTTGAATATGTGGGCACAAAAGAACAATTTTCAAACATTTTTACAAAACTGCTTCCACGGGAAGCCCTTGAGTATCTTCTCCAAAGACTCGGAGTAATTTCTACTCCAAAATGAATTATTTTGAATCCTTATCTTATATGTCTTATATTTACATGAGGAGGCACCATAAAGATTTCAGTCAGGGGGTGTATCCCCAAGGAGAGTTTAGTTAGGGGGAGTAGCCCCGGATGGAAAGATACATTTTCCATTGATGACAAAGGGGGAGATATTTATCATATGCAGAGAACATAAGCATGGTTCCAAAGGGAGAAATGGTCACAGCAAGAGCATGAGTGATATTACTTCATTATTACATCAGAGTGTTTCCATCAATGCCAAAGGGGGAGATTGTTGATTAATCAGGTTGGTTTTCATTGATCTCAACCCTTGAAGAAAGTTCGGTAGTGAATTCTGGTAGCACAAAGGTTTGGGTAATGGGCCCGATATTGTTTGATGAATAATGGTATGAGTTTTGATATATTTGCAGGTAAAACTATTCTAAAAGGATAGTACATGTCATGCCATTTCCGGTGGTATGTGGAATGTCACATAACTCCTCATGATTAAAGAGTTATGGCCATGTGAAGTTGGAGAACCCTCATGGGTCATCTAGAAGCCCCAAAAGGTCAAAGTAGTCAAAGTGATTGCAAAGAAGAAATTATTTAAATAATAAAGTGAAGTGATGAGTGTAATATCAGTCAAAGAGGATGAAAAATAAATTATTTAAAAAATAAAGTTAATAGAAAACTTACTAATTATGGAAAGTGGTTAAGTTAAGTGGACAAGTGGTTATAAGTGGGTTAACCCTAAAATAAGGAAAGTGGGTTAAGATGGTTAGAACGTAACCCCTTGAAGAAGCTACATAAAAGTATAAATAAGAGGAAAGGGTCTCTCATTCAAAACACAATTGAATATCATTGAATATCTATTTTTTTGAAAGGTTATTTGGGCAGGTATTATTGATAGAGAAAAATTGCAGCAGAAAAAGTGCATCAAGAAAAGTGCAGTAGAAAAAGTACGGTATGAAAACTGTGGAAGAAAAATTGTGGAAGCAAAACCACGACAAAAGAACACTACAAGAAGAAAAAAAAAGGGCATTTGGTTGAGGTATGTTGTTGAAGTTATTGGTATAGATAGAGGTTGTATAACAATGAGGTTATAGCACATGGTTTGAGGTACATACTTGTGGTATAGTGTTTGAGGTATATGTGATCAGATTAGATTTGGATGATGAAATTGATGAGGGATTTTGGTTGAGTTACATGTTGGGTACATGTTTGAGACAGGTAGTTGATGAGTTGGCACATACATGAGGTGTATAGTTGATGATGTTGGTACATCTTGATGAGGAATAGTTGATGAGTAGTTGATACATGATTGGTACATACTTGATACATGGTTGGAGGAACTTGTTAGTAGTATTGTTGAAACATGGTTTATGGATGATGTAGCATACTTGTCTTGGTATATTATTAGAAACACACATTGATCTTGGTTATGATTATGAGTTGTTGAATTATGCTTGGTTTATGCACATCTTTGAGAGTTGTCTTGGTGATTGATCTTGGTGAGCAGATCTGATTTGGTTGATAAGATTGATGAGACATGTTGTTGTGATAGGTTGTTTGGACAGTTTGTTGTGACGGATTATTTGTACAAGTTTGGTGCATGGTTTATGCACTTGTTCATGGTATAGGTTGAGGGACATGTTGGTGCATGGTTGATGCACTTGTTTATGCTACAGGTTGATTACAGGTTCATGCATGGTTGATGCATGGTTCAGGTTATTAGTACAAATTGTTTGGTGCAGTTTGATTGGTACAGGTTTAAAAAAATATATCTGACAGTGATAGTGTGACAATGGTTCCATCATTCTACTTATACATCAAGGTGGTTGGATGGGGAAAGGACAGGTGGTTGTAGCCACCTTCCATTTGTAGCTGAATAACATAGGGGGTTATATCCTTCTTCTGGTTGTAGCCAAAGGACTGGGGAGTTGGATATTCCCTCAGGTTGTAGTCTGAGAAACTAGGGGGTTTTAGCCTCCTTCTGGTTGTAGTAAGAGAATTAGGGAGTTGGAGCTTCCTTCATGTTGTAGCCTGAGAAACTAGGGGGGTGGAGCCTCCTTTGAGTTGCAGCTGGAAAACAAAGGAAGTTGGTGCTTCCGATGAATGTAATTCTTAAATAAATATAAGAAAAAGCATTTTGTGGTTTTATCTCGCTTTGGGTTTCCACGTAAAACATTGTTGTACTATGTATGTGTGTGATTGCTCATTTGTTCATTGTTTATTTACTCTGCAACTATTGGATGATAATGCTACATTAATATAAGACTTTCATTTTATGGTGAGAAATGATTAAATTGATGTATTACCGATTCACCCCCCTTCTCAGTAATCCAACAAGTTACAGTACATGATTATTTGTTTCACTTATGGATTCTTATGATGATATTGATGGATCATAGTTTTATGTTATTTATTATATGTGTATTGATAGATGTTATTGATGAGTTTTCCTTGAGTGTGTGGGACACTTGTCAGATTGTGGATGTCGATGACATCAATGGACCTCCCTCTGACTTCAGATTAAGCCAAGGAGTGGATTGTATTGGTTTGATTATTTCATTTATGCATGTGTGACATATGATTGATTATATTATGATGTTGTATATGGATCATTGACAGTGTTTTGTAATGAATGCAGAATAATGAATGCTTGCTAATTTGACTCACATAAGGAGAAATTGGGCCATGCACATAGACCATATATTGAGGGAGAGGTGTGGAATCATCCCTGTCACAACCTACTAGCACTCTCACCATGGCTCAAATTGTAGGTTAACAATTACTTAGTTCGAGAGATCCACGATCCTGTGAGGGAAGACTGAGACAATCGCTCACATAGATTTATAAGGGGCATGCAATAAGGAAGGTTCCTTATTCCTTATAATCCCTTAGTCTCTCACAAGGTCACCTGAATGGAGTGTTGACTGCAAGGGTTGGACAACTACCAAAACCAATCAAAGGAGAGTAGCACCCTTGGAGCACAAAGTGCATCTTGAAAGACACGTCGTGTTATTAAAATTTTGAATCAAAGGCAAGTGGCACCCTTGGAGCATAGAGTGCATATTGAAGTGCACGTCGCAAAATTAAACTTGAGTTAATGAATCTAGGTGGCCTAGAAAACTTTTAGTGAATATTAAACCTTTTAAAAACTTAATCACTACTGAATTAATTAATTAATTAAAGAACGAATTTAGTAATTGTAACCCTAGTCAAAATCTAAGCCTCTTCTAGATTTTAATCCTAAGTCTAAGTTCTTGTAAAGAGGCTAAACTATAATTATTAACTCAATTAATTTAGGAAGGAGGTAAATCCAATTGAGAAATTAAGAAAAAATAAATAAGTCTAAAGAATTAAGATTATACTCATATTGGCAAGAAAATGCCAAAATAAAATTTAATATAAGAAAAGAATAAAGCATGAAAGAATTGTGCAAACATAGAAAGGAATCTAGAATCTAGTTAATGCTAGTTTAACTAGGAGAGGATTCCTATTTTAACTCAACTCAGAATTAGTAAGGCATCAACCATTAATTGGAAACAAGGGAAATAGGAGACAACTTGGAGTGTTTTTAGGATGGGTGAGGGAAATTAATTTTTATTAAAATAAAATGTGAATTTAATTGTGCAAATTGGAGAAAGGGTGACAAGTGTATCGGGGAGATAATTCTAAATTGTTTTAATTGAAAAATGAATTAATTATGCAAATGTGGGAAAATTAGATAAAACAAATGGTTGAGTTGAGAGATGGACACACGAGTTATGAGTAATGTTATGTTGCAAAAATTTGACTGGTTTTACTTGTGAAAGTTGGGATACCCATCTTGAGAGAGAGTGGTGGCTCTACCTTGCGAGCTGGGGGTTAGAGGATTTCTGTTTGTCTGTGTGTGTGGCCCCTTTTGCGGCTCGAGGGGATAAGGGGGAAGAAGAGTACCCCTAGCGTTGGTTGGGAGGTACCAATGAAGTATCAACAGAATGTCGCCATGGTGTGCGGATTGCATGACCTAAATAATTGCCTTCAGATTTCAGTAACACTACCACGATAATTTGTATAGACTTGCATTATGTATAGCAAATGTTTAAATTTCTTCATGCTCACTGAAATGTCATGAACCCTCTACCAAATGGGAGCATTAAATACGCTCTGAAACGTTAATTGTTGTGAATCATTTTTGGATAATTGATTATCAATTGGAAAAAAAAATTATGATATCTTGGAGACAGTAAATGATTCTACATTTTCTTCTTGAAAAGATTTATAGAGGAAAGTCATGCCAGTGCAATGGAAGACAAATTTTTATGATAATTTGAATGTAAACTTCTTGTCAGCTGTTGTTGGCTTGTAGGCATCAACTCTTTCTCTATAACATATTTCTTCAAGTTCATCCAGGAATCCGTTGATACCTTCATTTTAAGCTGCAGAATGAAACATTTCCTCTATAAAAATAAAAGTTTAAACAATGGATCTAAAGCCATGATTATAATATTTACAACTAAAATCAATCCAAGGAATGGTCTAGAAATGCAAATCTTCAATGGGTGTTGGAACGAGAGTATTACTTGTATATGTAAATAACCTAGTCAAGCATATCCTACATTTGCAAAGAAAACAATCTTGCAGGAAATGACTTGTCTCTTAGAAACCGAAGTTGTTAAACGACGATGGTAAACCCATTGCCACATTTTTCCCTTCTGCAAATTTTTCCCTTCTGCAAATTTTTCTAAAGTCATACTCTTAATGGAAGGGATATCCTCAGATGGTCTATGCTTCGCTATTGGGCCATCATTGTCTGATGATGTAGGAGCATCTACAACTCATCAAGCGAGCCAGCGCGTGGAGCAGGGAAAGACAGCTGGACAAGCCAACAAACTTCTTTTTGAATTTTACTTTGATATTGGTTGTGCCAAGCATTAATGAGTTAATGTAATGAAGCGCACTTGTATTGTATTATAGATAGGAAGGAATTTAATAGTTTTAATGTTGTTAGATAGGAATTTATTGTAGATTTGATAGTTTCAGATTTCGAGAGGGCAAACGGAATATAGGCACCCTCCTTTGTATCATTGTATAATTATCAAGCATTCAGAAGAGAAGAGCAAAGCAGAGAACTTGTGGAGAGCCCTCATGTATAGATTGGATTAATATAAAGAGCTTTTGATTCAATTTCATGACTGATGTTGTTTTCTCTATGTATGTTGCTTATGCTCATGTATGTTTTCTTTCTGTCATGCATTTGCTTTGATATGCTGTGTATGTGATTTCACAGTTAATTGGAATCTGAGAGAGAGAGAGAGAGAGGGGAATGAGTTTCAATTGTTTCTCTGTTTGATCCAGGAGATTCCTGCATAGAGTGCAGTCGAATTCATCCGCATAGAGTGCGTTGATGAGGCTCAACAGTTAAGCTCTCATTCTCGTTTACCCAGAAGTTGATTTGGGTTGAGGGAGCCATGCAGGAGAAGGGCAGGTTGAAATAGAAGCCTCAGCAGTTTGCCTGAGCAAAGAAATGCATGAATCACTGTGGATGTGAGTGCACAGGACCTGAAATCCTTCAACACTTAGAGAGTTGTTGAAGATTGAGTAAGAAAAGCGTGTGCTAGGTCTCTGAAGGAGTCAGAAGAATCAAGCTCAGGAGGGATAGTTCCTTTCCGTTACAGTGGGAACAGGCCTGTGTGGAGACTCGAGCAGGGCGGAGCTTTGGAGCAGGAGAAATATCTAAAGCGGAGAATTGACGGCCAGGGTTCGTAGACGAGAATCGTGAAATCTCGTTGATCGTTGGATCGTGGGGAAGCTACGAGGGAGTTGATCCATAGGCGCAGAAAGGATCGAAGCCCATCGGGGTTCGGCATTTGGCGTTTGACGAGGTGAGAGTTTCATACCCGTCGAAATCGCGATTAGCGATTTTCCGAATTTATCAGAGCCGTTGATCTCCACAGAACAGGTGGCACGTGATCCCGGGAGGTCAGGATTTGGAATTCGGCAATTCTTGTTGCAATAATTTTCAACGGGCGAAAGCGCGATACCGTGATTCTCGATTGCATGAGGGAAAGAGGTGACGTGACAGGTGGATAGTGTATGTGCCATCAGAATTTGGGGTTCGGAGGTTTGTAGGGCGAGTAAATCGCGACAACACAAGTGATGATTTCCCGATAGGGAAATCCCCGACGAGAGTGGAAGGCGTTGACCCGTTGATCATCGGGGATCGGAGTTTTGAGTTGTATGAAATAGTGTTCACGAGTTTCGCGATACCGCGAAACCCAATATTCCGAGAAGTGAAGGGGAGATCGCCGAAGGAGATAGATGTGGGTAGTAATAACTCTCGAGAGGAGTTGGAAGAGCCTTTAGACTCTTCAGACCATGTGAACGAAGAAGGTCCTGGTGTGAGCAGGTTGGACTGTGAGGGTTGTGACTTCGCACCAAGAGGTATCAGAGCAGGAGCATATTTTTCTTTCTGTAGCAGAAGAGGAACAGGAGAAGACACAATGCCGCCGAGAAGAGAAAGGAAGTTTACTGATCATGAAGATAGGGATGCCCGAAGAAGAGGAAGACCAGCAGGGAACCCAGAGATGGAACGACAGATACGAGATCTCAAGACGAGACTCGAAGAGATGGAGACCACCCAAAGGCACAGAGCTGGAACTGAAGAGTTCAGTGACTCTGAGGTGGAAGAGGAAGCTGGACACGAAGCAGAAGAGGTCTCAGAAGAGGACGCATCAACAGAGAGGTTGATCAGAGCTATCGCCAGAATGAACTCAAAGACTAAGATGGACATTCTCGTCTATGAGGGAAGTATAAATGCAGAGGAGTTGATGGATTGGGTCCGAGCACTCGAAACCTACTTCGACTATGAGGACATCGAAGAGGACAAGAAGGTAAGGCATGTTGTAACCAAGATGAAGGGACATGCAGCCTTATGGTGGGACGAGTTGCAGGCGAATAGGCGCTGCAAAGGAAAACAGAAGATTAAGAGCTGGGATCAGATGATCGCTAAGATGAAATCGAAATTCATCCCGAGATATTATCATATCACTCTGTTCAGCAGAATGCAGAACCTGAGACAGAAGTTGATGACGGTGAAAGAGTACACCGAAGAATTCTACAGGCTCAACATTCGAGCTAGTCATCGGGAGAGTGATGACGAAAAGGTGGCAAGATATATGAATGGTCTGAGGTATGACATTCAGGATGAATTGAGTATGGTTACCATCCGAACAGTTGAGGATGCGTACCAGATGGATCTAAAAGCCGAAGAAAAGCTGAGCCGCAAGAAGGGTCAGTGAGGGTGAGGTAGGAGTCAGCCCAGAGGCAAGGCGGTTGCCCAAGAAAGAACACAGAAACCCAAGGAGGGATATCAAAAACCTCAGGGTAAGGCTGAGAGAGGTGGAACCTCACAACAGAGGCAGCAATTTGTTGAGCCGAGAAGACCACAGACTGATCAACGAGGAGATTACGATGATGCAAATGTTCTTCCTCGTACTAGAGGTCGAGGCAGAGGCAGAGGAGGAGTCATCACATGCTTCACATGTGGAAAATACAGACACAAAGCTGTGGATTGTCCAGATCGGAAGATGGACAGAGGAGAAGCTCACATCACAGAGGCGCAGAGGCGTGATGATGAGGATGAAGACACCGGAAGTGGGAAGTCACTGACGGTGCATAAAATTTTGTTAACACCCGAGAAAGAGGTGGAGGACCCAGCTCAGAGAACCCGACTGTTCAGAATGAATTGCAATACCAAGGGCTGGAAATGCAAGTTCATAGTGGACAGTGGGAGCACTGACAATCTCGTTTCAACCGATATGGTGTAAAAGCTGGAGCTGGAGACGACTAAGCACCCGAGTCCATACAAAGTGTCATGGCTGTAGAAAGGACACCAGGTAAGTGTTACAAAACAATGCTTGGTTGAATTTAAAATGGGTGAATATAAGGATAAAATCTTGTGTGATGTCATTCATTTAAAATGGGTAGACCATGGAAATACGACCGAAATGTCATTCATGATGGGAGAATGAACACATATACCTTGGAGAAGGATGGGGAAACACACACATTGCTTCCGATAAAAGATAAATAAGTGAAGCCGGAAGTAACCAGCACAATACTTCTCATGAGTGGGAAAGAGCTTCTCACAGAGATGGAGAAGGATGAAGATCCACAATTCTTTGTTGTCAGGAAGCCGAGAATTGTCTTGACAAGCACAAGATTGGACGACTTGCCAGAGGAGATTCAGGAACTGCTGGGAGAGTTCGTTGATATCATCATGGACGAACTACCTCATTCATTGCCACCGATGCGGAGTGTGAGTCACCACATTGACCTCATACCCGCGGCAAGTTTGTCGAATAAGGCAGCCAACAGATTGACACCTCGGGAGAATGAGGAGGTCAAGAATCAGGTACAGGATTTGTTGGATAAAGAACTGGTTAGGGAGAGTCTCAGTCCGTGTGTTGTTCCGATAGTACTGAGCCCAAATAAGGATGGAGGCTGGAGGATGTGTACAGACTCTGGGGTGATAAATAAAATCACCATCAGATACAGATTTCCACTGCCGAGAATGGATGACTTGATGGATTGCCTAAGTGGGGAAAATTATTTTTCAAAGATTGATCTCAAGAGCAGATATCATCAAATCCGGATGAGAGAAGGAGATGAATGGAAAACGGCATTCAAGACAAACGAGGGCTTGTACGAATGGTTGGTCATGCCGTTTGGCTTGACCAACGCGCCAAGCACTTTTATGAGGCTGATGAATGAAGTCCTAAGGGAATTCATTGGCAAATTTGTGGTCATATATCTGGACGACATATTGATCTTCAGAAAGACCAAGGCTGAACACTTGAGGCATTTAGCCATTGTGATGAGAAGACTACAGTAGGAGAAACTGCTGATCAATTTGAAGAAGTGCTCGTTTTTGCAGACATAACTCATCTATTTGGGTTTTGTAATCTCGGCGAATGAATTGAAGATGGATCCTGAGAAAGTAGAAGTGATCAGGAATTGGGCATCGCCGAGGAATGTTTTTGAGGTAAGGAGTTTTCATGGTTTGGCTAGTTTCTACAGGAAATTCATTCGGAATTTTAGTGGAATTAGCGCAGCAATGATGGACACAGTGAAGAAGCGGCATAAAGTTTTTCACTGGACATCCGAGGCTGAAAGGAGCTTCAATCTGTTGAAGCGAAATATAACAGAGCAATCGGTGTTGGTGTTGCCAATTTTTCAGAAAACATTTCAGGTGAAGTGTGATGCCAGTGGGTATGTTGTTGGAGCGGTCCTGAGCCAAGATGACAGACCTGTTGCATATTACAGTGAGAAGCTAGATGATGAAAAACTGAAATACTCCACATATGAAAAAGAGTTCTACGCCATCATACAGGCATTAAAAAAGTGGAGGAATCACTTGATACCCAAAGAGTTTGTGATGTACAGTGATAATCATGCACTGCAGTTCGTGAGTCAACAAGAGAAGTTGAACCAAAAGCATGCAAAATGGGTAGAGTACATGCAGAATTTCACGTTTGTGATCAAACACATTTCAGGGGCTTCTAACAAAGTGGTTGACGCTTTGAGCAAGAAATGTTTATTGTTGCAGGAGTTCAGAGTCAAAACCTTAGGTTTTGAAAATCTGAAAGACATGTATGCGGGAGATGCAGATTTTGCAGAAGCATACGAGGCAGTTGAGAATCCAGTTCTCAGGGATCAGAGTCTCTGGCTGGAATATATGATCCAGGAAGGATTTATGTTCAGGGGCAATCAATTGTGCATACCGAATTGCTCCATGAGGGAGAATTTGGTGAAGGAAAAGCATAGCGGTGGACTAGCAAGTCATTTTGGACATGACAAAACATTCGCAAAGTTGAGCGAATCGTATTATTGGCCAGGGATGCGCACTAATGTCAAGAGGTTTGTTGACAGGTGCAGGATATGTCAACATGCGAAGGGCCGAAAGAAGAATGTTGGGTTATATCATCCATTGCCCATACCTGAGAGGCCATGGGAGGCGATCAGTATGGATTTTGTTTTGGGTCTGTCGAGGACGCAAAGGGGAGTTGATTCCATCTTTGTGGTGGTGGACAGGTTTTCGAAGATGGCACATTTTATCCCATGTCAGAAGACCAGCGATGCAACCCACATCGCAAACTTATTTTTCAAGGAAATTGTTAGATTGCATGGATTGCCGAGAAGCATAGTCTCGGATCGGGATACGAAGTTCATAGGTCATTTTTTGAGGACGCTATGGAAAAATATGGGGACTAATTTGGCATTTAGATCAACTTACCATCCACAGACAGATGGGCAGACCGAGGTGGTAAATAGAAGTCTGAGGATCTATTGAGAAGCTTGGTGACGGAGCACCACAACAGTTGGGATCAGATATTGCCACAGGCAGAGTTTGCTTACAATGACTCTGTGAACAGGAGTACAGGCAGAAGCCCATTCCAGATTTTGTATGGGACATAGCCGAGGGAATTTTCTGAGCTCAGGGAGTCAGGACAGGCTGAAACTAGCAGCGCGAGGGCTGAAGAATTCGCAGAAGCGATGGAGGAACTTCACAGTCAGGTGAAGCAGCGACTGATGAAATCAAATCAGGAGTATAAGCGCAGAGCCGATCAGAGGAAGAGACAAATTCATCTTGAAGTTGGTGACATGGTTCTCGCACACTTGAGGAAGGAAAGGTTCCCAAGGGGAACATACAACAAGCTCAAGATGAAGAAAATCGGACCATGCAGAGTCCCGAAGAAGTTCGGGGAGAATGCATACGAGCTTGAGTTGCCAGAGGGCATCGGGATATCTCTGATCTTTAACATTTCAGATTTATACCCATACAGGGCTAAGCGAGCAGACACTGGAACTGAGGAACCAGTGATCCAGTGGCAGAAACAATTACCAGTTGCACAGAAGCCTCAGATGGAGTGCATACTGGATAAAAGAGTAGGTAGAAAGACCAGGAGAAAGAAGTATTTTGAATACCTAGTAAAATGGAAGAATCACCCAGTGGAGGATGCCAGTTGGGAGACAGAGGCAGTTATACAGAAACATGGTCACACCATGCAGGAGCTCATGGAAAGGAGCCCATGAAATCTTTCGAGCCGAAAAGTATGATGCAAGAGCATATACAACTCATCAAGCGAGCCAACGCGTGGAGTAGGGAAAGACAGCTGGACAATCCAACAAACTTCTTTTTGAATTTTACTTTGATATTGGTTGCGCCAAGCATTAATGAGTTAATGTAATGAAGCGCACTTGTATTGTATTATAGATAGGAAGGCATTTAATAGTTTTAATGTTGTTAGATAGGAATTTATTGTAGATTTGATAGTTTCAGATTTCGAGAGGGCAAACGGAATATAGGCACCCTCCTTTGTATCATTGTATAATTATCAAGCATTCAGAAGAGAAGAGCAAAGCAGAGAACTTGTGGAGAGCCCTCATGTACAGATTGGATTAATATAAAGAGCTTTTGATTCAATTTCATGACTGGTGTTGTTTTCTCTATGTATGTTGCTTATGCTCATGTATGTTTGCTTTCTGTCATGCATTTGCTTTGATATGTTGTGTATGTGATTTCACAGTTAATTGGAATTTGAGAGAGAGAGAGAGAGGGGAATGAGTTTCAATTGTTTCTCTGTTTGAGCCAGGAGATTCCTGCATAGAGTGCAGTCGAATTCATCCACATAGAGTGCGTTGATGAGGCTCAACAGTTAAGCTCTCATTCTCGTTTACCCAGAAGTTGATTTGGGTTGAGGGAGCCATGCAGGAGAAGTGCAGGTTGAAATAGAAGCCTCAGCAGTTTGCCTGAGAAAATAAATACAGGAATCACTGTGGTTGTGAGTGCACAGGACCTGAAAGCCTTCAACACTTAGAGAGATGTTGAAGATTGAGTAAGAAAAGCGTGTGCTAGGTCTCTGAAGGAGTCAGAAGAATCAAGCTCAGGAGGGATAGTTCCTTTTCGTTACGGTGGGAATAGGCATGTGCGGAGACTCGAGCAGGGCGGAGCTTTGGAGCAGGAGAAATCTCTAAAGTGGAGAATTGACGGCCAGGGTTCGTAGACGAGAATCGTGAAATCCCGCTGATCGTTGGATCATGGGGAAGCTGCGAGGGAGTTGACCCATGGGCGCAGAAAGGATCGAAGCCCATCGGGGTTCAGCATTCGACATTTGACGACGTGAGAGTTTCATACCCATTGAAATCGCGATTGCAATTTTCCGAATTTATCAGAGCCGTTGATCTCCACAGAATAGGTGGCACGTGATCCCAAGAGGTCGGGATTCGGCATTCGGCGATTCTCGTTGCAAGAATTTTCAACGGGCGAAAGAACGATACCGCGATTCTCGATCGCATGAGGGAAAGAGGTGACGTGACAGGTGGACAGTGCACGTGCCATCGGAATTCGGGGTTCGGAGGTTTGTAGGGAGAGTAAATCGTGACAACACAAGTGTCGATTTCCCGATAGGGAAATCCCCGACGAGAGTGGAAGGCGTTGACCCGTTGATCATCGGGGATCAGAGTTTTGAGTTGTATGAAATAGTGTTCACGAGTTTCGCGATACCGCAAAACCCAATCTTCCGAGAAGTGAAGGGGAGATCGCCAAAGGAGATAGTTGTGGGTAGTGATAACTCCCAAGAGGAGTTGGAAAAGCCTTTAGACTCTTCGGCCCGTGTGAACGAAGAAGGTCCTGGTGTGAGCGGGTTGGACTGTGAGGGTTGCGACTTCGCACCATATGAACCCAAACGTTAAATTTCCTTGTGATTACCTTACGGATTTCCTCATGGATTGCCTTTGTTTGCATTTGTTTGGAATGCGTCTTCTCGACATAGCACCTCTGCATATCCCTTGGAGTTGCCTCTGCGTTGTTTTTGGACTGAGGAATGCGATTTCCTCACGGATTGCCTCCGGTTGTGTTTGTTTGGAATGTGTTTTCCTTACCGAGTTGCCTCTGCGAATACTTGAATGCGGATTGTGATTTTCATTGAGGAATACCTCTGCGTTTTTTATGAGATAAATGTGATTTTGATTGAGGAATGACTCTGCGTTTTTTATGAGATTAATTTTTATCATGTGTTTTAAATCTACCATTATTTGTGAGGCGTTGAGTTTTACCATTTGAATGGTGTGTTTAAATTATGATAAGTTTTAATTTACTCTTTTCTATATGCCATTAAATAGTTTTTATTACTTATATATAAGTGTGCATTTATACACCTGATATTTAAAGATATATCGTTTTTATCAATTATGTTATAAATAGTTTTTACCAGTCATGGATGAAATTAAAGATTCATAAATAGATGGATGAAACTATTTATGTTATAAATAGTTTTTTACCTTTCAGGTGGAAGAATCTGGAAGTCAAATATTTAAGATAGTGGAATGTTAGAGCAAATTGAGATCATATTAAATAAAGTGTATAAAAGCATAAAACCTACACAAAAGGGTACTTAATAGCTTTTCCAATGAGAAAATATAATCAATTTTACATGCTAATAAGAAGGAATTCTTCAAGGTAAATCCCAAAAAGGTAGTGAATAGCTTTTCCAATGAGAAAATATAATCAATTTTACATGCTAATAAGAAGGAATTCTTCAAGGTAAATCCAAAAAAGGTAGTGAATAGCTTTTCCAATGAGAAAATATAATCAATTTTACATGCTAATAAGAAGGAATTATTCAAGGTAAATCCAAACAATTGTTCATAATGATTTGGAAAATAGAAAAAGCTAGCACCAAGATATTCTTGACTTTTCCAATATTTTAAAATACATAAATGCAATAACTCAAACATTGGTTTTACTACATGATCGAGACCATATATTTTAATTACATATGAACAAGCTCATATCTCAATCCTTCTATTCGATGAGTTGTATCCCTCTATCCTCCTTAATAGGTGCAGTCTTTTTTAACAATGTTTAGTTCATGATTTTAGAATTTTTCGTTCTTCAAGCCCTTGGAATGCGTCCATGAACAACAACACATATTAGTTACCTTTCCAATTTGATTAGTCGCGCGCCTTGGAAGGAATGTGGATTATGTTTAATTCAGTAATTAGATCATGTGTGCACCATGAACATAATGTTGATATATTGTTTAATTCAGTAATTGATTAATCACATGCCTTGAAATTAAACAGATGTTTGTTTTTGTGCCATGAAAGTAAAATAAAGTTGATTTCACTTGCACCTTAAATTATGTCGTTTATGATTGATTAAGCCTCTATGATTTATTGTGCTATTTAAAAATGAGTTGACTACTATTGCACTTTTAGAATAATGATTGACATATGATGGATTAAGCATTTATAATCTCTTGCTCCATTAAAATAAATTGAAACTCTTGCGCCATGAAATTAAATTGATGAAGTCTCTTGTAGCTAGACTACTGATGGAATGTTTCGTATTTGATAATGCGTTAATTATTCGATGTATGTTTGTGGTAGAATTTCCTTTGTGCCATGAATTAAATATATATATTTTCTCTAACGCCTTGAAATTAATAGGATGCATGACTGATTATTTGATTTTCTTATCCTTGGGCCATGAAAATAAAACTGATGATTTATTTTGCGCCATGGAAATTAAATGATAACTTCTCTTGCGCCATTAAATTGAGGTGATGTATCTTTTAATTGAGTTGATAGATTCTCATGCGCCATGAACTTAATGCAATTTAGGACTAGTTTTGGTAATTAGATTACTTGCGCCGTGTAGATAGAATTGATGATTACTTTTGCACCTTGAAAATAAAGTTGACGATTAATCATGCGTTAATAATTATGTGGATATGCACTTGTTTAGAATTGTTTACTTGTAACATCCCACTCTGGCGCATTGAGAAAAATTATTCTTTGAGGACACTTGCACGCAAGTGATCTGGACTTTTATGATGTTAAAACATTTATCCTTGATTAGGATGTGTTATGATAGATGACATGATGTTTTACTGCTTTGACGTAGACAGGTGTTATTGACTCAGTTTTATTGAGTGTGCAGGGTTTTGGACCTTGAGGATGCAAAGGCATCGGTGGAACCCCTTGGACTCTAGATTGAGTCAGGGAGTGTGCTATTTGGGTTGATTTATTTACTGTGATATTTCATTGATTTGATGATATGATGTTGACATGTTCTAACACGATTGTTGATGATGCAGGCTGACGATAGCTTGTCGACCAGACTCACATATGGAGTAAAGCGGCCACACACAATTTCCAGAGAGGTTGAGGGAGAGGTGTGGACAGCAGCCCTGCCACAGCCTACTAGCACTTCCGCTGTGGCTCGAACTATAGGTTAACGATTACCTAGTTCGAGTGGATCTACGATGTTGTGAGGGCATACTGCGAAAGTCGCTCACGATGATTCTAAGGGGCGCGCAATAAGGCGGGGGCCTTATTCCTTAGAGCCCTTAGTCTCCCACAAGTTCACCTGGCAGAGTGTTGACTCCATGGGTTATAGATGTCTACCAATCATTCAAGTTGGCGAGTGGCACCCTTGGAGCACATGGTGCATCCTGAAGGGCACGTCATGCGAAAGAAACACAAGTTGGCGAGTGGCACCCTTGGAGCACGTGGTGCATCCTGAAGGGCACGTCGCGCAAAAGAAACATAAGTTGGCGAGTGGCACCCTTGGAGCACGTGGTG
>JZKD02S2013263.1:415916-479218 GCA_000966675.3 Picea glauca
AATCTAATCATGTTATTTCACTTGTTTTTTTCTTTCCTGAAGTAGTTAGTTTTCATGTTGAGAGACATCCACAAGGAGCCTATTTAGCTTTAGTAACTACATAATTATCTATGTAGATCTATTATGTAGCCTACATACAGATTTTAAAGCTAAAATCAAGTTAAATCCAACAATAATATACTAACATGTATTTAAGAAACATGTATATCAACCAATCTATTATGACCATGAAACACACCTTTATAGATAATTACTTACACACACATATATATAACCATATAATACTTCAGAAGAATGTAAAGTAAACTTCTAAGATACATATATGAAACAATTATGTTGGGAAAACAAATGGAACGACCACGTTCAACCCAAATGTAGATACAGAATAACCACGATTACTTGTCATGATCAACCCCTAGCCTGACCATGACTCTATAAGGGAAAATTGTGCATCAATCTATATCATTGTCTCTCTCCATTGTCTCTCTGAACAGTTCAAAAAATTATTTGTCTAACGCCAGATGTTCTCATAACAACAGACAATTATTTTCCCCAACATACTAAGAAACATCCTACCTCCCACATATGTTGTATATATTTCATTTTCCATTGCCTAGGACTTTTCATTCCTTTCCCTCCTTGGGAAATTTGTAGCTTTTCAAATCCCTGATTTTTAGGGGCTGCTAGTGACATAACTCAACTTCTGGCACTTATAAAAATCAGCTATGAGTTAACTCAAACCTCTTCCCCACTCATGCAGTCGTAATCAACTATTTTTAACTTGGTAGTTTCATCTATTCTCCAGCATTAAATTAATTAAAATGTTTGTCTCATACATATGTCCATAAAAAGAGGACAGTTGGAAAGTCAAACTTTTGTCCAACAATCATAAAAATAATAATTACATAATTCCACAATCTAAAATTTGAATTTCCATAAAT
Organism: Picea glauca; assembly: GCA_000966675.3. Taxonomy (NCBI): domain Eukaryota; kingdom Viridiplantae; phylum Streptophyta; class Pinopsida; order Pinales; family Pinaceae; genus Picea; species Picea glauca. The sequence continues at coordinate 416,858 of JZKD02S2013263.1, forward strand.
GGATATTTATTTTTAGAACAACTTTGAAGTAATTTATTTTTGAATTATTTGAGGATATCACAAACAGATAAAATCTCATTTATATTTAATCTTTGTTTTTCCTCTATCAGAGTTAAAATTGATATTTATCTTTGATACATCATTTTATCTTTGATTATGTTTCCCCACTATTCTTCCAATGACATTAAGTTCATTTTTTTTCCAAAGAACTAAGATTTATGCCCTTTATGGTTTGATTATTAATAGTTAAAAACTATTATTTAATTCTAAGTCAGAACCAGTATTAAACCCTTTGTTCTTTGAATATAGTTCAAACCCCAACCACTTGAAATTTTAAAACGTCCTTGGCATTGTTTCCCTAGCCAGGAAATATCTCAAGGAATACAACATTTTTTGTTCCCATTGTCGGGGACCGAATTTAGAGATATTTTCCCTGATTAAAACAATTATACCTAACTTTTGATGGTGAAAAAAACTTAGATTGGATAAATTCCTTCACCTGACGACTCCATTGTCTTTTAACTCCACAATTTGAAAAATCCATTGATTATTCCATTTTGATTCTAAACAAATTCTTAGGATTCCACTGAAGGTCAACCTTTAACAAATAAATGAAGAACCACTGTAAAATAATTAGATATCAATTGACAATTTTCTTTCAAGCAATTGTAGATTTATTGTTTGGCTCTTTGCTTGTATATTTGGAAAAAAGTTCTCTATTATTCAAACGATAGTAAGTTTAAAACTTCATCTTAGATATTTTAAAGAGAAATCATAACTTCTCATATTACTCAATAAAATGAGTTCTCTTCACTGGTACCTTCTGTTAGTAGTGATGAGTCTCTCAAATCAGTTTCCTTTGAAAGTTTTCTTGATAAAAAAATCCAAAACCCTTATTCTCTCAGAGCATATTTAGTCTTATACATCAGTTGGGAATGAAGTTAATTTTCCATTTCCTTCAATCTCTAATATACGTTATGATCAATATGAAAATATCCATCCAAGGGATTTAAACAAGTATAAACATATCACACTACCATTAGTTCTTCATGATCTACCTCCTAAAATTTTCAAATGCATTCATTTATTTAATGGAGAAGATGATATTACATCAAAAAGGCACATGGAAGACTTTGAACATTTTACAGATTGTTTATATATTTAGTATGGGGATGTTTTTATGAGATTATTCACTCATTCATTAGTAGGAGAAGTGAAAATATGGTTTAGAAACTTACTAGCTGAATCAATTAATTATTGGATTGATTTTAATGATGTTTTCCTACACAAGTGGGCTAAGAGGAAATATCATGATCAATATCTTTCTGAGTTTTATGCTACAAAAAGAAGGAACGATGAAACAATTATGAAATTCAACAAGATATTTGAAAATGTCTATAATGATTTTCATGTTGAAATTATTCCACCAAAAGTTGTTGCTAAGTTACACTATGCACTAGCACACCATACTCATTTAGCATTTTACCTTAGAGAAATGAAGTCTTCTACCTTGAAAAAAATGTTTTAGATGATGAATAAATTGAAAACAATCTATGTGATTGTGGGATGCTACCTGATCAAATAGAGGAGGATCTGAATGCAGAAAATAAGAAAGAAGAAAATGAACATGAAGAATTAGACATGCAAATTTCAGATAACAACATGTAAATCATTGTGAAACTGATTTTTGCATTAATTTATTGAGTGATTTGTATATTGAGAAAAACGAATTTATTAATTATGAATCTAAACAAGAAAGTTGTTATTAACATATCCAAGAAAATTTTCAAGATGATCAAAGAAAAATTTCTTTAGCCTTACCTTTAGAGAGATCGAACACTTATCAGTCTATATATGATCATTATGATTCAAAATCAGAGCTTGATATTAAATAAGAACATAGTTTGAAAACATAATCTTAATAAATGTTTATTAGTTCACGAGTTTACAATATTTATGAATATTTTGATTATTCAAATTCCTTAATATCATTAGTCTTTAGAGATTCAGAGTTTGAATGTGTTCAAGAGATGAAAGAACAAGTTTATGATATCAATGAGAATGAAGAATATTTACTTGTGTATGAAGAAACATCTCTAGACAATTTTGGTATGAATGCACTTGAAAGTCTTCAAAAAGGTACATATATTTTTCTTATCATGGAGGATAAAGGTCAAAATATTTTTGAACAAAATGACATATTTGAGCTATCATTAACAACGTTTTCAAACATCATTAAGTGTATATATGATAGTTTTGATTTTCAAGAGATTAATGTCCAAGATCATTTTAAAGTTGATGAAAATTTTGGTTTTCAAATATTTAACTATCATCAACAAATGTATATTTTTAACAAAGAAATTAAAGAAGAACAAATTTCCGAAATATTATATTAAGAAATTTTCAATAATCATAATTATAAGAATGATATTTCAACTGATTATGATCAAAAACAAATTGCTAATCTAAAATATATTCTTATTGTTATATCATATCAAAAGGATGTTATTGATGTCCCCGAGGTGTAGGACAGTCGGTGATGGAGTGTGTTGTTAAGCCACTCCGTGATGTTAAAGTCACCGGTTCGAAACCTGCGGGGACAAAAAATCCAACCATGTTAAGGGTTGGTGTGGCTCAGGCCGGGTGCGATCCCCGGGTGATTTTGACGGCTTAGATTCCCCTGAGTCGCGGTTTCTCAAGCCACAGGTTAATCGCAGGTCCTGCACAAATTAACAAAAAAAAAAAAAACGATGTTATTGATGATGATATTTATTATATTTTTGTTCCTAATTCTTGTCAAATATTTTCATTTCACAAAGAACATCAACAATTTAAAGAAGTTGTCTTTGGTTGGTCATTGGAGCTTGAATGTTTTCAAGTAGATGAAGATGAGGAGGGTTGTACATATGTGTTTTTGCATGATTTACAGGATCTTGCTTAAATTTGTTTTTTTAAATCCTCTAAGTTGCCACATTTCATTAACATAGTACAAATGAATTTCACATATCAATTTTTAGCTTATGCCTTTTTGTTGTTAATATATTTGTTTTCTTTTCTTATACAAATTTGTAAGAAAAAATTCCATTCAATTAGCAAGTTACTTTACTGCTTCACTAGAAGTATGATTATACTTAACAAAATAATGGGGCTATTTAGAATATGATCTAATTGTATATAAATAAGCTCACATTTGAATATTGATAAACAAAATTTCAAACATGTTATTTTTGCTTCACTAGAAGTATGATTATACTTAACAAACTAATGGGGTTGTTTAGAATATGATCTAATTGTATATAAATAAGCTCACATTTGAATATTGATAGACAAAATTTCAAACATGTTATTTTTACCTGTAAGGTAAAAAAAGTATTTGTTCATTTATCTATGTTGAAATGGTATTTTTAGGGTAATTTCTTAAGATAAGAGTCGTGATATTAGATGATAACTGCTAATATTTCTCAATGGAAACTTGAAAGAATAAATGATAAACAATTGTCATACTCATAGGAAAATATATGGTTGATCTTGAGAAGGTACTAATCTTAGGGCTTACTTTAACATGTAGAAAATTCTACTTAATTATATATCTTCAAAAATCATCATCCCATAGTGTTCTTAACACAATGATTACCTCTATCCCACAAAAATAAATAAAATGATAAGAAAAATGGTGAAAGAAAGTTCATTAAAATAATTTCCCCCGTCTTGTCCAAAAGATATGATGAAAGAAAATTCATTAAAATGATTTCCCTCATCTGAAATTAATGAAATAATATTAAATAGTGGGATGGTGAAAGGAAATTTATCTTTGAGGGATACATATATCTTCACCAGGGCTATGTATGTATGGTTGGAAGAATGTGTCTATGATGATTGTTATGAACTGCAACTACATATATTACTCATACCTTGTTATTAGTTCTTTTCAACATTTTCTACACTCTGATCCAACTGAGTTTTATTTCAAAGCAAATGGAATAATTTTAACCTTGAGTAAAACAATCATCGGCTTGAATTTAATGTTTTAGCTTTATTTCAAGTAATTATCTTAAATAATTCTAGAGTAGATCTTGATGAAGAAAATCCTTTAATATCTTTACTTGAAATTTAAAATTGAAGATGCTTTGAAACTTTAAATTTTAATAGTTCTAATACTTCTTATATGAGATATATATTGAAAAGTGAGAAAAGAGTTTGGATTCATTTAAATAAATTTTAACTTAAGAATAATGAATCCATTTCCCAATAATGAAGGCATTAGGTCTTCATGTTCTTAATGCCTCACATGGAAACACTATCCCAAGATGGAGCCAAATGTTGTAACATAGGTTAAATTTCTACATAAAATTCAAATAAAAATTTTAGCATAGAAATTTTTAAATTTTATATTAGATGTTTTTAAAACCTTACATAGTTTGGATTTTAACTTGGATTTTAACTCTAGTATAAATTTCATAGGTTGATTTGTCTTTTATCTTTAACAAAAGGTAGATCTTATATTAAATAGTTAATATAGTTATGTCTATTAATAACTTTAGATATATATTAGTGGACCTAATGGTTAAGAACATGTGTTTCCTCTTAAGAGGTCACAAGTTCAAATCGAGAGGGGAGTAGGGTATGTATACCTTCTTAGACTTTACCAGTAAAATTGATTATTATTAGTTATTATTTTCTATAATATATAGTTTTTATATAATTACATTAAAATCATATAAAATTACGTATATTTTTGTATATATAATTTTAAGTTATATTAAAGTAGGATTGTATTATATAGTTGTAACTTATAAATAAATTTTAGTTTTTATATATAATGTATTAATAAAGATTATTTTAATTATAGGGTGGATCGAGACATTAATTCCAAATCAACCGTTATAAATTGATTCACATTTCAACTTGCACGTTGGTTAATAGACAGACGTAGACCTGAAACTCTTTTAAACTAAAATTAATTGTGCCATGCATCAGTTGCATGTTTATTCATGTTTTGGTCTGAGGCTCTTTAAAATCCATCTGACCAAATATGAAAACCAACAAGGATAATGACACTCATTCCTAAGAATGCTGAGGCAGATAAATTGAATTCATGGAAGTCATCTCATTATCACATTGCAGGGAACAAACAAAATCATGGATGTATTTCCATAAGATCAGAGGAAAAAAATTTCTACTAAATCGCATTTAGAGAATCTGGAATATCATATCCACAATATCACAAAACATTAAAGAAGGTGAAAGAGAATGACTAAATATATCCAAAGATAATATGGTGAGGCGTTAGGTTGAAAAAACTCGTAGAAATTAATTAAACTAAAATATTTACCACAAGATAGTTGCACAACCACATGGATAAATCGCCACCATTTTTCCTAGATTTTGTCCCTTTTCTTTGGGAGGATGTACGCTGATCTGATTTGGTCCATCTGTCTTTTGGAGCTTTCTTTCATGGTTCTGGATTGATTCTTGCACTCCACTAGTTCAGGGTTTCACTTCTTGGGGTTTTTTTTTCACTATGGGACCCTTTACAATCTCTCCTTATGCTTTGCAGGGATTGTTATGCCTATTTTGTACACTTTTGAGTGTATGGTATAGGACTATCCTGGTGTAACATTCTGCTCTGGCGTACTGAGAAAACATATTCTTTGAGGACACTTGTTCGCAAGTGATCTGAACTATTATGATATTAAAACATTTGTCCTTCATTATGATGTGTTATGATAGATGACATGATGTTTTACTACATTGACATAGATAGGTGCTATTGACTCGGTTTTACTAAGTGTGTAGGGTTTTGAACCTTGAGGATGCAGAGGCATCGACGGAACCCTTGGACTCTAGATCGAGTCAGGGAGTGTGTTATTGGGGTTTGATTGTTTTACTATGATTTTAGTACATTTGATTAGATGATATGATGTGGACATGTCTGACATGACTGTTGATGATGCAGGTTGACGATAGCTTGCCGACCAGACTCACATATGGAGTAAAGGGGCCACACACGACTACCAGAGAGGTTGAGGGAGAGGTGTGGACAGCAGCCCTGCCACAGCCTACTAGCACTCTCGTTGTGGCTCGAACTATAGGTTAATGATTACCTAGTTCGAGAGGACCCACGATGCCACGAGGGCAGACTGCGACAATCACTCGCGATGATTCTAAGGGGCGTGCAATAAGGCGGGGGCCTTATTCCTTAGAATCCTTTAGTCTCCCACAAGTTCACCTGGCAAAGTGTTGACTTCGGGGGTTATTGATGTCTACCAATCAGTCAAGAGGTGAGTGGCACCCTTGGAGCACATGGTGCATCCTAAAGGGAACGTCACGCAAAAGAAACAAAGAGGCGAGTGGCATCCTTGGAGCACGTGGTGCATCCTGAAGGGCACATCACACAAAAGAAACAAAAGAAGCGAGTGGCACCCTTGGAGCATGCAGTGTGTCCTGAAGGGCACGTTGTGTTGATGATGTTAAAGGAATGAACCTAGATGGCCCTAAGACAAATATCTCATTAAGAAATCTTAAAACAACTTCCCTAATTAAAATGTCTCCTAGTTCAGAGTCTAAGTCCTAAGTATAAAACTTTGCTAGGAGTAAAATTTTGTCTACCCTTAAGAAAATCTCTCTCTCCAAAAAAAATAATAATAAAATGATAAAGTTTAAAAAAAAAAAACCACTTAAGTAATAATTGTGGACTTCATAAATTTTGCGTAAAATAAAGAGAGTAAGAACTTAAATAAAATCTGTGATATGAAATGTAAAGAAGAAATTAATTATTTAACTTGTGAAAGTGTAAAAAGATATTAAATTAATAATAAAAAGGGAAAGGAAGTTAACTTGCACAATTGTCATTTTTGGCTCTAATAAAAGGGGAAAGAAGGAAATAATAAAAATTAGGAAACTAGGGATTGGAGGTAACATAAAAGGGGAAAGAGGGAAACTCATGGTAAAAAGTGGGAAACCAACTTAGGAAAGAATCGGCATTTAAGAAACTTCTAATTTTGAACTGATTTAGCAATTTCCTTTTAGGGAAAGCTTTTAAAACCTGTAAGGGAATCTAGGGACACCTAGGAGTAAATTTAGGAGTAACTCTAGGTGGCTAAGGGAAATGAGATAATAAATAAATTAAAGAAAATAATTATTGGAGGAAAGTGGGGGATGAAGGACACTTGTACGAAGGAGAATTTTTAGAAGTTTTTATTTAAAACTTAAACTAAATGAGATTTAGGAAAAGAATGAAAGTTCTAACACTCTATAAAAGAAAGGGAGGAGAAGGAAGAAAGGGGGGATCAGCTGTTAGTGTAACGTTACGTTGTCGGATTAGTGACTTGACTGATTTACTTGTGGGGAGTTGGGATTTCCCAGCTTGGAGAGGAGTGGTAGCTCGGCCTTGTGAGGCGAGCTGGGAGATAGATGTACCATATGGATAGTGTGTGGCCCCTTTGCGGCTCGGGGGGCTAAGGGGGAAGCAGAGTACCCCTAGCATTGGCTGGGAGGTACCGGTGTAGTCTCGACGGTCGGCGAGCGGGAGTGGCACGGAGCGCGCGGACGTCATTCGAGGCGGGCGATAAGGCAATGGTATGATTTCAATCTTAGTAGATTAGAATGCATTACGACTTATGCTGGGATCGGTATATCGGGGTAAATGGATTGTTTGGCTCTTTTTATTTATTTACTCAGCGATTACAATTGTAACTGTTGTAACTGCTGTAACTGCGGTTTTTATTTAAAATTTCTCATGCGATATAGTATTATTGTTGCAAATCATGTACAGTTTCATATTATATAGGTTTCTTGGGTATGAATTACAACTAATAAGCTATCGAAGAACCTCATAATAATAATAAAAATTATCGTTGTTACTTACCTTTGTTAATAAAGTTACTTACTTCCATTATTTGTGAGATGATGAAAATTTTTACTGTTGTTACTTACCTCTGTTAATAAAGTTACTTACCTCCGTTATTGCGAGATGATGAAAATTTTTACTGATGTTACCTCTGTTAATAAATTTATTTACCTTTGTTATTTAATTAGATAAAGAAAAATTTTGAATTCGTTCTTGATGGGGGAAATGGCGAATTCGTTCTGGCAAATTTCATCCTTGGAATTTCGTTTGTACGAATGGATCTGAAAATTCATAATGTCCCAATTTCATCACTGGCATTTTCATTGTAAAATTTCATTCTGGCATTCTGCCTTGTAAGTCTGTTACTAAAGAAAACTCCCTTCTGGAAATTTCATTTTTGTAAAGGGGTACTGAGAAATGTTTCTGAAAATTTGTTGGGTAATTTGTAAATGAAATGGCCTTAAACCCTGCATCAATCCCCAATTGTGCAAGGGTTTTCTCTTTTCCATTATCCTTTGGCTAAGGTTGAGTTTTATCCTGAGCAATTTCTTGAGTGAATCCCTGGGGCGATTCTACATGGGCGCTCCCTTTTCTGAGGGAATTCCTCACCTGTCTGTCTCCTACCTGGAGCGAAGGCCCCTTTTCTTGTGCATCCTCTTCAGGAGCGTTTAAACCTGTGTGTCCTTCCCCGACTCCTGTAACTGATCTTCCATCCGCAATAATCAATTCGACCATCTACGCATCTTTAATTGCAATGGCGTGAAGATTTCCTTATGATCTATTTACCTATTGTATTGAAGACCGATCGCGTTTGAATCCTTTAACCATGTCCTTAAGTCGCGTTCCCAGCTCCTTGAACTGCGTTGATGAATGGACCGCTCTGGATAGGTGTCGAATGTTATGAGACAGCATCTGCAGTCAACGAATTTTTAGTGTGGTGTAGTCTGGGCGCAACTACTGTGTGATAGGACTGTGTTTATTGTTGAAGTTCATGAGTTTCAGAGCATGGCAAATTATTATTCAGTTCCTGGATTTTCCTTTTTAAAACAAAACTACTTCATCTGTGGATTAATTACCCTGTGAGACTTCTAACACAGCGCAACAAATTTCATGGTGTTCTGTATAACACATGGTTTTATCTTTCCATGGCTAAGGCGTTTTATTTTAAATGTCCAATTTCTCCATCCTTAACTATGTCTATTTTTCATTATCCTGTTGGTTAACCCTAAAAGTAACATTTACATTTCTTTAAGACTATGAAACATTGGTGCATTCTTGAATTTAATGAGTACCTTGTGTGCATGCAGATATGGAGAATCCTACACTCTATGTTATGGCCTCAACAACTCTATTTCAATAGTCTTCGATATTGTTCTTCAATAGTGGCACATTCTTATGAAACAGATAAATCTTCTATCGGTTGTCTTCTTGTTAGTTGAATCTTCTAGTTAGCTACCGCTCCAAGGTAAGCCCTCTTACCTTTATAGGGGGTATGATCTAGTAACTCTACGACACACCCAAAAAYGAAAAACAAACCTTTTTGCGGATACCAAAAAAAAAAAATTWAAAAAATTGGGTTCCACTTATTATTGACTTAGTTGGGAATATTTTTATAGCTTAACTTGTAACACCTAATTATTTAAAATCTACTTTGGAATTATAAGGAGGGTTATAAATTTATATGCAATAGATGTTACCCACTAAACCATGCATTTAGGGTTTTTGATTATGCTTGGCTCCTATATAAAGTTATTAAAAACTTTAAGAATGTTCACATTATTACATTATTTTACTTGATATTGATGAAATAATAAATTGCACTATTCCATTTACCACATTAGTAAAACTGATAGTTATAAGCTAATAGGCCCTTTTAGTTTTAAAGATGGAATGTGGTCCTTAAACCTTGCTACATTCATTTAAAAGTGTGAGCTACAGTAGAATTTAATGAATGATTAATTCTGCCTTGAAGTAAAGTAGATGACTACCTTGCATCAATTATGGATTTATCATCGTTGGGTTGTGGCGTTAATTATTGGTTCACAATTATTGGCTATTGTTTTATAAATTTAGATCATTGAGTTAATGTTAATGTTAATTTATATGCTTGCAATAAAAGATTTTTGAATATTGCGTTAATTATGGATTTATAATCATTGCGTTGTTGAGACAATTAATGGTTCATAATTATTGTCTAATTGAATTATAAGTTTAGATCATTGAATGAATGTTAATGTAAATTTTACAAGGATTGTGTTAAATGATTTAGGATATTTCGTTAATTATAGATTAAATGTTAATTATTGCGTTCAATGATAATTATAACTATTCATTATTTTTATGATTATAATTAATGATTAATTATCTTGTTAAATGTTAAACCAGTAGAATTTCAGACTTGCACAATAAGGTCCCTTGAATGTTGTTTTAGAGGGTACCTTGATGACGAATTATGATCTAAAGTTGCGCAATGGAATGGCCTTAAGACTCTTATAGATTGTAGTCCCTTGTTTAATTAATGTTGTACTGGGTTGTAAACTTTTTGTGTGCTTGGTCTGCTTGTGTCGAGAGGGACGTAGACACCTCCATGTTTCCTCAGAAAAGTCGCCAGCCCTGAGACCTTAAATGGTTAAAATGTATGGGAACCTAGGCTTGAGCGTTGCTTATGTGTCTTGGAGGTCCTAACCATTGCAGGGTAGGATGGATGGGTAGTCAGTCTTATTTATAATCAATTGATTTCCATTTAATGCATGCAGATACTTGATGTGCGTCTTAGGTCATCATGTCATGTTGTCATTGTATGCATCTTGTTCGTCATCGGGTGGCAACGCAGAGTCGAATGTGTTTATTAACCTTGTACACATGTGCACACACATCATAAAAAAAATAAAAATAAAATAAAAAAATAAAAAAAATTCACTTGTTATATGAGGAACGTCATCGTAACGAGGAGGATCGTTATATATGGTATCAGAGCCATGTTCAACCCGCGACTTTGGATCGCTACGGCTTTCGTTGACATGATTGGATTTTACTATTGCTAATTGAGTTGATTGTGTGTGTGCAGGTAATGATGGTTAGAGGACGTCGTGGAGGTAGATGATGGGGTGTTAGGGGAGGAGGCGCGACGCCTCCAGTAGCATCCACACTGGAGGGGTCTAACCCCCAGGGAGACGAGCAGGTTCTCGGGCAGGATCAGATAGAAGCTAGCGATGTAATAAGAATGATGAGATCCTTTAAGTGCATGTCTAAGGCAATGATCAACCATTTGGATAGAGATGAGGCCAGGGCGTCGGCACCCGCTGAGGTTTCACCACGCGCACCGGCCATTACTGGAAGCATTCACCGTGAACTCGAGAAAGTCAAATTTCCCAAGTTCTTTGGTGCCCCGGACGGCGCAGCCGCCAAGGCATGGTTGGAGAACATGGTTATGTGCTTCGCACTTCGCAATTATACCTCCAACATGAAGGTCTGCATGGCGGTCTTTCAACTGAAGGGGAGCGCTCTTCTATGGTGGAAGATGTTCCTACCGCAGCTAAACATGGTCGTCGAAGAAGTGTCATGGGAACTGTTCGAGGAACGGTTCCAAGAGAGGTACCTTTCAGAAGAATTCATCGAGCGTCATCTCAATGAGTTCAACGCCTTACGACAGAGAGGTCGTATGGTGCCCGAGTACGAGGCACGTTTTATGGAGCTACTCCGGTATGCTCTGCACCTTAACACCGAGAAACTTAAGGTCAATAGGTTAGTATTCAGCTTTAACGGCAGCCTGCATGCAAAGGTTAGGATTTTGATGCCTCAAACCTTGCATGATGCCATCCAGAAGGCCCTCATAGCAGAGGAGGAGCTTATCAGTGGGGGTCAGACCAGGACTCCAGCAAGACTAGTAGGGCAGGGTTCATCTGGAACACAGCAGCACCAGACACCAGTGAGACTTACACCAGGATATCATGGCTTCCAGAGGGGATCCACTTTCACTACACCCTGACGACCGACGCCTCAACAACATACACCTTATCGGGGACCACAACATTAGCAGCAACGTCGTTCACAACAACAAAAGTTTAGGCCTGTTCAGCAAAAAAGACTAGGGTTCTAAGCTGGTGGGCCGTCATCTTCTACTTCGGGTACCAGGACTACTGGGATGAAGAAGGGGTGTTGGACGTGTGGAGAGCCACACTACCAGCCCGACTGTCCTGTGGAGAGGACCCGAGCATCCAGATCAGTAGGACCCACTACCATGGGAGATATGAGAAAGGCCCCTCGGATTCATGCAGCGGTGAATAACCACCAGGCAAAGCACCAGTCGACTGTGCTCGATATGACAAGTACTGTCACGGACCAAACCCTTAGTATTTTGATAGATATCGGTGCTACCGAGAGTTTCATTTCTGGTGCAGCGCTAAAAAGGATTAAGGTAAAGGCAGTCAAACAGGATGAGTGTAGCTTCATGGAGATGGCCTCGAAAGCCAAACAAAAGGTTGGAGGAAAGGTTATGGGTTGTGCCCTTGACTTGGGAGAGTTTGTCACGAGGGCCAACTTGTAAATCACGATCTTAGGATCTTATGATGTCGTAATTGGTATGGATTGGTTGGAATTGCATGAGGCGATACTCAACTGTAAGACAAAAAGGTTGAGCTTGGTCAATGACGAGGGATAGAGGCATGTGATTGTAGGCCAGAACCAGGGAGTTTCACAAAGGTTCATCTCTTCCTTATAGCTACGAAAGAGTATGTGCAAGGGGTGAAAGTTTTATGCAATCCTTGCGTTAAACGAGAAGGGATTAGCGGAAGGTCTAGAACACCTTCCGGTGGTGAGAGAGTTTGCGGACATATTTTCGAAGGAGTTACTTGGGATGTCGTCGAAGAGAGAATTGAAGTTTACTATAGACCTAAAACCGGGGACTAAACCGATAGCAAGAACGTATTATCGGCTGTCGACCCCAGAGTTACAAGAGTTGAAAATGCAACTGAAGGAGTTGATGGACCTGGGACTGATATGTCCTAGTGTGTCACCATGGGGTGCATCGGTTATTTTCATACGAAAGAAGGATGGATCGTGGAGGCTTTTCATTGACTACCGTCAAATGAACAAGGCCACGATCAAGAATTAGTATTCCTCTCCAAGAATTGATGATCTGTTCGATCAAATGAATGGAGCGACGGTGTTCTCCAAGATTGATTTGTGATCAGGGTATCACCAGTTGTGAATCAAGGAGGATGACGTCCCTAAGACCGCCTTTAAGATGAGGTTTGGACATTAAGAGTTTATGGTTTTACCGTTTGGACTGACAAACGCCCCAGGGGTATTTATGAGTTTGATGAATGGGGTGTTCCACGAGTACTTGGACAAGTTCATCCAAGTGTTCATTGACGATATTTTGATTTACTCTCGTACGACGGAAGAGGATGAAGAGCACTTGCGCTTGGTACTACAGTGTCTGCGAGAGCACAAATTGTATGGGAAATTGTCAAAATTCTCTTTTTATCAATCGAGGATTCACTACTTAGGGCATGTCATCTTTGGCAAAGGTATCACCATGGATCCAGCCAAGGTCGAGGCTATTATGGAATGGCATGTGCCGACGAATGTCACGAAAGTGCATAGCTTTATGGGTTTAGCAGGATACTATCGACGGTTTGTCGAGCAATTTTCGAAGATAGAAAATCCAATCACAGAATTGCAGAAGAAAAACAAGAAGTTTGTTTGGACCAAGAAATGCGTGGAAGCATTTCAGAGTCTTAAGGAGTTGTTAACAAAAGCACCAATACTAAAGGTCCCTGACATGGATGAAGACTTCTTGGTATGCACTGACACATCCAAGGAAGGTTTAGGCAGAGTCTTGATGCAAGACAGACGAGTAATTGCTTACATTTCGAGGAAACTGAGAAGGCATTTGGAGAACTACGCGATGCATGATTTGGAGTTATTATCCATTGTATATGCCTTGAAGGTTTGGAGACACTACCTGGTTGGATGAAAATTTGAATTAAAGACTGACCATTGTGGACTACAACACATTTTTACGCAAAGCGACCTGAACGCGCGACAACGGTGTTGGTCATAATTGCTTAGCGAGTACAACTTTGAGATTACTTACATAAAGGGAATAGTGAACTGAGTGGCGGATGCTTTGAGTCGAAGTCCATGCATCTTTTCGGTGTTGCCTCTTCAGACGAATCTACGTGAAAATATTCTAACTTTACAGCGTAACGATGACTGGTACAAAGAGGTCGAGGGTTTTATCGGACAAAACACAATGATGGTACCATGATATGAGGGATTTTCATTTGATAGTGATGGGTTATTGAGGTTTAAAAGTCAGATCTATGTACTGCCAAATGATGAGTTGAGGATGTTGATCATGAGCGAGGCTCATAGAGAAGTTTACATGGCTCACCCGGGAGTAACGAAGATGAGGGCAGATCTTAAACCCTTATTCTTCTGGAGGGGAATGAAGGTTGACATAGTTAACTATGTGGCCAGGTGTCTAGAGTGTCAACAGGTAAAGGTTGAATATATACACCCAATAGAATTACTACAACCACATGCCATTCCGGAATCGAAATGGGAGGTCATTTCGATGGATTTTATTGTTGGATTTCCACTGACAGCAAGGAGACATGACTTGATTTTCGTAGTAGTAGACACTCTGACGAAGAGTTCTCACTTTATTCCTATGTGCACAACGTATCAGGCACCTTACATAGCTAGAGTTTTCATTAGTGATATTGTGAGGCTGCATGGCATGCCTAAGAAGATTATATCCGATCGAGGATCGATGTTTACTGGATGATTTTGGACGAGTTTCCAAGAGGACTTGGGAACCCAACTTAACTTTAGTACTGTGTATCACCTGGAGACTAATGGACAAACCGAATGAATGAACCAAACCTTGGAGGACATCTTGCGCATGTACGTGATGGACCAACAAAAGCGTTGGGAGGAATTCTTGCCACTAGTGGAGTTCGCTTACAACAACAGTTACCAGAGCACCATTAAGATGGCGCCTTTCGAGTTTCTTTACGGGCGACTGTGTCGAATTCCCTTGAGTTGGGATTGGCTTGAAGAGAGGGTCCTGGTGTAAATAGAAGTGATCCAATAAATGGAAGAGCAAATGAAAACCATAAGACAAAGGATTAAAGAAGCGCAGGATCGACAAAAGAGTTATGTTGATGCACACCGAGTTGATCGTAGCTACGAGGTCAGCGATCGAGTCTTCTTACGGGTTAAACCGCATAAGAGTTCGATCAAGTTTGGGAAGGGAGATAAACTCTCTCCTAGGTTCGTGGGACCTTTCAATATTGTGGAGAGAAAGGGGCTCGTGGCCTATCGACTAGCCTTGCCTAATTTCTTGAGGCGTATGCACGATGTTTTTCATGTATCTGTTTTGAGACATTATATTAGTGATCCTACACATGTGATTGACATGATTTCCTTGCAGGTATCAGATGAGGGAGCACTCACGGCTGAGCCAGTCTGCATCTTAGATCATTGCGCTCGACAATTGCGACGTCGAATGGTAGATCAGGTCAAGGTCTAGTGGGACAATTATAGTCTACACTCAGCGACCTGGGAGGACGCATATGATATGTGCCAGCAGTTTCCATTTTTGTTTGATATATAGACTTATGATACTTTGATACACTTATTTCATCATTTATACTATGAAACTTTAGGACGAAGTTTAGACTATTATGATATTATGATATTAAAGCATTTGTCCTTGATTATCATGCGTTATGATAGATGACATGATGTTTTACTGCATTGACATAGACAGGTGTTATTGACTCGGTTTTACTAAGTGTGCAGGGTTTTGGACCTTGAGGATGAAGAGGCATCGATGGAACCCTTGGACTCCGGATCGAGTCAGGGACTGTGCTATTGGGGTTTGATTGTTTTACTGTGATTTTAGTACATTTGATTAGATGATATGATGTGGACATGTCTGACATGACTGTTGATGATGCAGGTTGATGATAGCTTGCCGACCAGACTCACATATGGAGTAAAGGGGCCACACACGACTACCGGAGAGGTTGAGGGAGAGGTGTGGACAGCAGCCCTGCCACAGCCTACTAGCACTCTCATCGTGGCTCAAACTGTAGGTTAGGGATTACCTAGTTCGAGAGGACCCATGATTCTGTGAGGGAAGACTGCGACAGTTGCTCGCGATGATTCTAAAGGGAGTGCAATAAGGCGGGGGCCTTATTCCTTAGAAGCCCTTAGTCTCCCACAAGTTCACCTGGTGGAGTGTTGACTCCAAGGGTTATTGATGTCTACCAATCAGTCAAGAGGCGAGTGGCACCCTTGGAGCACGTGGTGCGTCCTGAAGGGCATGTCGCGCAAAAGAAACAAAAGAGGCGAGTGGCACCCTTGGAGCACGTAATGCGACCTGAAGGGAACGTCGCGTTGATTATGTTAAAGGAACGAACCTAGATGGCCCTAAGACAAATATCTCATAAAGAAATCTTAAAACAACTTCCCTAATTAAAATGTCGCTTAGTTCAGAATCTAAGTCCTAAGTCTAAAACTTCGCTAGGAGTAAAATTTTGTCTACCCTTAAGAAAACCTCTCTCTCCAAAAAAAAAATAATAATAAAATGATAAAGTTTGAAAAAAAAAACCACTTAAGTAATAATTGTGGACTTCATAAATTTTGGGTAAAATAAAGAGAGTAAGAACTTAAATAAAATCTTTGATATGAAAGGTAAAGAAGAAATTAATTATTTAACTTGTGAAAGTGTAAAAAGATATTAAATTAATAATAAAAAGGGAAAGGAGGTTAACCTGCACAATTGTCATTTTTGGCTCTAATAAAAGGGGAAAGAAGGAAATAATAAAATTTAGGAAACTAGGGATTGGAGGTAATATAAAAGGGGAAAGAGGGAAACTCACGGTAAAAAGAGGGAAACCAACTTAGGAAAGAATCGTCATTTAAGAAACTTCTAATTTTGAACTGATTTAGCAATTTCTTTTTAGGGAAAGATTTTAAAACCTATAAGGGAATCTAGGGACACCTAGGAGTAAATTTAGGAGTAACTCTAGGTGGGTGAGGGAAATGAGACAATAAATAAATTAAAGAAAATAATTATTGGAGGAAAGTGGGGGATGAAGGACACTTGTACGAAGGAGAATTTTTAGAAGTTTTTATTTAAAACTTAAACTAAATGAGATTTAGGGAAAGAAAGGAAGTTCCAAAACTCTGTAAAAGAAAGGGAGGAGAAGGAAGAAAGCGGGGATCGACTGTTAGCGTAACATTACGCTGTCGGATTAGTGACTTGACTGATTTACTTATGGGGAGTTGGGATTTCCCAAATCAGAGAGGAGTAGTAGCTCGTCCTTGTGAGGCGATATGGGAGCTAGACATACCATCTGGATAGTGTGTGGCCCCTTTGCGGCTTGGGGGGGGCTAAGGGGGAAGCAAAGTACCCCTATCATTGGCTGGGAGGTACCGGTGTAGTCTCGACGGTCGACGAGTGGGATTGGCATGGAGCGCGCGGACGTCATTCGAGGCGGGCGATAAGGCAATGGTATGATTTGTATCTTAGTATATTAGAATGTATTACAACTTATGCTGGGATCG
Organism: Picea glauca; assembly: GCA_000966675.3. Lineage (NCBI taxonomy): Eukaryota > Viridiplantae > Streptophyta > Pinopsida > Pinales > Pinaceae > Picea > Picea glauca. Next base: position 434,295 of record JZKD02S2013263.1, read on the forward strand.
GTATATAAGGGTAAATGGATTGTTTGCCTCTTTTTATTTATTTACTCGGCGAATACAATTGTAACTGCTGTAACTGTGGTTTTTATTTAAAATTTCTCATGCGATACAGTATTATTGTTTCAAATCATGTACAATTTTATATTCTATAGGTTTATTGTGTATGAATTACAATTAATAAGCTATCGAAGAACCTGATGATAATAAAAAAAATTATTGTTGTTACTTACCTCTGTTAATAAAGTTACTTACCTTCGTTATTTGTGAGATGATGAAATTTTTTACTGTTGTTACTTACCTCTGTTAATAAAGTTATTTACCTCTGTTATTTAATTAGATAAAAAAAAATTGAATTCGTTCTTGATGGGGGAAATGGCGAATTCGTTCTGGAAAATTTCTTCCTTGGCATTCCGTTTGTACGAATGGCCCTGAAAATTCGTTCTGTCCCAATTTCATCACTGGCATTTTCATTGTAAAATTTCGTCCTGGCATTCTGCCTTGTAAGTCTGTTACTGAAGAAAAATCCCTTCTAGCAATTTCATTTTTGTAAAGGGGTACTGAGAAATGTTTTTGAAAATTTGTTGGGTAATTTGTTAATGAAATGGCCTTAAACCCTGCACCAATCCTCGATTGTGCAAGGGCATTCTCTTTTCCATTATCCTGTGGTTAAGGTTGAGTTTTATCCTGAGCAATTTCTTGAGCGAATCCCTGGGGAAATTCTACATGGGTGCTCCCTTTTCTGAGGGAATTCCTCACCTGTGTGTCTCCTACCTGAAGCGAAGGCCCCTTTTCTTGTGTGTCCGCTTCAGGAGCGTTTAAACCTGTGCATCCTTCCCCGACTCCTATAACTGAGATTCCATCCACAATAATCAATCCGACCATATCCACATCTTTGATTGTAGTGGCGTGAAGCTTTCCTTATGATCTATTTGCCTATTGTATTGAAGATCAGTCACGTTTGAATCCTTTGACCATGTCCTTAAGCCGTGTTCCCAGCTGCTTGAACCATGTTGATGAATGGACCGCTCTGGATAGGCGTCGAATGTTATGATACAACATCTGCGGTTAGCAAATTTTTAGTGTGGTGTAGTCCGAGCGCAACTACTGTGTGACAGGACTATGTTTATTGTTGAAATTCCTGAGTTTCAGAGCATGGAAAATTATTATTCAGTTCCTGGCTTTTCCTTTTTAAAACAAAACTACTTCATCCATGGATTAATTACCCTGTGAGACTTCTAACGCAGCGCGGAATTTTTCATGGTGTTCTGTATAACACATGGTTTTATTTTTCCATGGCTAAGGCATTTTATTTTAAATGTCCAATTTCTCCATCCTTAACTATGTCTATTTTTCATTACCCTATTGGTTAACCCTAAAAGTAACATTTACATTTATTTAAGCATATGAAACATTGTTGCATTCTTGAATTTAATGGGTACCTTGTGTGCATGCGGATATGGAGAATCCTACACTCCATGCTATGGCCTCAACAGCTCTATTTCAATAGCCTTCGATATTGTTCTTCAATAGTGGCACATTCTTATGAAACAGATAAATCTTCTATCGATTGTCTCCTCGTTAGTTGAATCTTCTAGTTAGCTACCGCTGCAAGGTAATCCCTCTTACCTTGATAGGGGGAATGATCTAGTAACTCTACGACACACCCAAAAACGAAAAACAAACCTTTTTGCGCTTACAAAAAAAAATTTAAAAAAATTGGGTTCCACTTATTATTGATTTAGTTGGGAATATTTTTATAGCTTAACTTGTAACACCTAATTATTTAAAATCTACTTTGGAATTATAAGGAGGGTTATAAATTTATATGCAATAGATGTTACCCACTAAACCATGCATTTAGGGTTTTTGATTATGCTTGGCTCCTATATAAAGTTATTAAAAACTTTAAGAATGTTCACATTATTACATTATTTTACTTGATATTGATGAAATAATAAATTGCACTATTCCATTTACCACATTAGTAAAACTGATAGTTATAAGCTAATAGGCCCTTTTAGTTTTAAAGATGGAATGTGGTCCTTAAACCTTGCTACATTCATTTAAAAGTGTGAGCTACAGTAGAATTTAATGAATGATTAATTCTGCCTTGAAGTAAAGTAGATGACTACCTTGCATCAATTATGGATTTATCATCGTTGGGTTGTGGCGTTAATTATTGGTTCACAATTATTGGCTATCGTTTTATAAATTTAGATCATTGAGTTAATGTTAATGTTAATTTATATGCTTGCGATAAAAGATTTTTGAATATTGTGTTAATTATGGATTTATAATCATTGCGTTGTTGATACAATTAATGGTTCATAATTATTGTCTAATCGAATTATAAGTTTAGATCATTGAATGAATGTTAATGTAAATTTTACAAGGATTGTGTTAAATGATTTAGGATATTTCGTTAATTATAGATTAAATGTTAATTATTGCATTAAATGATAATTATAACTATTCATTATTTTTATGATTATAATTAATGACTAATTATCTTGTTAAATGTTAAACCAGTCGAAGTTCAGACTTGCACAATAAGGTCCCTTGAATGTTTTTTTAGAGGGTACCTTGATGACGAATTATGATCTAAAGTTGTGCAATGGAGTGGCCTTAAGACTCTTATAGATTGTAGTCCCTTTTTTAATTAATGTTGTACTGGGTTGTAAACTTTTTGTGTGCTTGGTCTGCTTGTGTCGGGTGGGACGTAGACACCTCCATGTTTCCTCAGAACAGTCACCAGCCCTGAGACCTTAAATGGTTAAAATCGATGGGATCATGGGCTTGAGCGTTGCTTATGTGTCTTGGAGGTCCTAACCATTGCAGGGTAGGATGGATGGGTAGTCAGTCTTATTTATAGTTGATTGATTGTTATTTAATGCATGCAGATACTTGATGTGCATCTTAGGTCATCATGTTGTGTTGTCGTTGTATGCGTCTTGTTCGTCGTCGGGTGGTGACACGGAGTCGAATGTGTTTATTACCCTTGTACACGCGCACACACACTGCATAAAAAAATAAAAATAAAAAAAAATAAAAAAACAAATTGCACTTGTTATATGAGGAACGTCGTCGTAACGAGGAGGATCGTTACATGTGGCTTCCTCAGGATTGAATGGCTTACCTATTTAGGGGAGCTAGACTAAATACATGACTCATGCATTATTCAAAATGTAAATTTTGTCTCTATGAATAAAATTTAAGCTTTTTAAAAAAAAAAGAGAAGGACCCAGATATTGGTATAGTTTAGTTTAGTTTTAAATTATATTTCACTATTATTTTCAATTTTTTTTTTTGAGATTTCAACCTTATTACTTTAATTTAGTCATTTTTTAAATTTTAGTTTACTTTAATTTAATTTTAAATCTAATTTTAAGTTTCATTTTAAAATAGGTATATTATAATATTTTTAGAATTTAGTTGTAGTTTAATTTTCTTTATTTAGTTGTTAAATTGCTATAATTTTTCATTTACTTTAATTTATTTTAGTTACTTTAATTTAATTGTTTTTTTTGTTTAGTTTGTTTGTGTTAGTTTATGTGTGTTTAATTTAGATTTGATTTGAATTTAATATAATGAATTCTTTTGATTTGTAGGTGGTTCAAAGTCACCTTTCTTGCTGGACCTAGTATTACTTTGACTTTACATGGAAACTTCTACTTCAACTTATCAATAAATAGTTTGTTCAAACAACCTCAACAAAATTAACTAGAGTTCGGGCGATCTTTTCATTCTCGAATCTAAATCTTCCTATTTTGTAATAGTTGGTTTTGTAGTTGTAAAATTATAAATCTTCCTATTTTGGTTTTGTAGTTGTAAAATTATAGGCTCAAAGATAGATATTTTGGTTGAAAAGTATTTTGTATAAAAAGGAGAAGCTCTGTGTATTTGAGCCCTATTTGCTCTATGTGTTTGTATTTTGTCTAAGGACTTTGGTTTATGTGTTTCCTCTTTATGGTATGTTTTTTTTGGTTAATATCTTCCTTTCTCAAATATAAAATATAGATGAGATGATACGAAAGACAATTTAGTACGACCACTATGATGTTCATCAATTATTTGTTAAAGTTGTAGATTTCATTGTTTTAATTATAAGTTCAAATCATGACCTGTATCTTTGATTTTGGAAATTTTTATGTTTTGAAATGTGATTTTGATGAATATATAAAATCTCGTTTATATTTAATTTGTGTTTTTCCTCTATTAGAGATAAAATTGATATTTATCTTTCACTATGTTTTCCCACTATTTTTCCAACGACATTAAATTCATTTTTTTCCAAAGAACTAAGATTTCTTCCCTTTATGGTTTTATTCTTAACAGTTAAAAACTATTATTTAATTTTAATTCAAAACCCATATTAAACCCTTTGTTCTTTGAACAGATTTCAAAACCCCAACCACGTGGAATTTTAAAATGTCCTTGGTATGGTTTCCCTAGCCAAGAAATATCTCAAGGAATACAATAGGAGGAATTAATTTATATAGGAAATTTGTTTCTCGTTTTTCCCAACTAAATCATCCGCTACACCAGTTGTCCCAACAAACTAAATTTGTTTGGACTTTACGATATTGAATACATCATTATGCTATGTCCTTGTTATGCATTTTTCAGACATGAATCATCCATTTGAGATTGAGATTGATGCATCTCAATTCTCCATTGGGGTTGTACTTAAACAAGGAGGTCATCTAGTGGAATATCTCTCCGAGAATATTGTATAGGCCAAAGTCAATTACAACACATATGACAAGGAATTATACAGTTTGGTACATACCTTGAAGCAATTGCGCCATTACATTCATGGAAAAGAGACAATCCTCCATATCGATCATCACATGTTGATATTCTTAAATTCACAGAGTAGGATGCAAAAGAAACACCATTTAAAGTGGGAAACATATATTCAACAATTCCATATTGTAATTAAATACAAGAAGGGTACCTCTAACAACATGGCTAGCTTGTTAAGTTTCCCCCTTACACAGGTCCTGCACATTTTGGATCTGGTCCATTGTGCAACATATGACACCTGGAAAGACATGTATGCTACAGATCCATGCTTTGGTGAATTCTGGAGAGCCTTGTAGCAACCTACTGTCATCAACCAAGCTCCTTTTTTGGACTACACTATCCATTACAGGTGGCTCTCTAAACTTAATCAATTATGTGTGTTGCAGTTTGAGGATCTTCTTATTCTCATCCACGAAGAACATGCCTCTTCATGTGGGGTATAATTTCATCCATGCTTTCTCTCTCTTTTCACAAAGTAATCCATCTAATTATCTGCATGGTATTTACCAGCCTTTACCAATGCCTTCTCATCCTTGGGAATCCATTTCCATGGAATTTATGAGTGGTCTCCATACAATGATCCACAAACACAATGTTATTTGGGTAGTAGTGTGGTGTTTTTCTAATATGACTCTATTTCTTCCATGTCATAAAACTACCTTTGTTGTTCATGCCACATACCTATTATTCCATCATGTGTGGCATCACTTTGACTTTCCCTGTAGTATTATTTATGATAGAGATTCCTAGTTCCTCATCACCTTCTGGCATACTCTTTGGTCCTATATCAGATACCTACTTTGTTTTTCCACTACATTTCACCCCCAGACTGACAGAAAAACAAAGGTTGTTAACCATACTCATGTCCACTCTCTTACAACTATTTTTCCAAAAAAAAATAATGGGACTCTTATCTACATATAATTCAACATAGCTACAATCAGGTCATGCATTCTTCCACTGGTTTCTCTCCATTTAAGGTTTGTTTGGGATTTCATCCCCTTGCTCCCTCATACATGTCCCTCACTCTCACACCTTCGGGGTATGCACACCAACAACATGAGAAACAATAAACACAATGTTTCATTCAAAATATAGCATAGTGCCTTTCCCAGGTAGTATTTTCCTTGCAAGAAACCCAATAATGCACAAAAAAGAGGCACGATAAGCATCGCACACCCTTCTTATTTCATCCAGGAGATCATGTGTGGTTATTTTTGGACAAGCATCGCTTCAAAGGACAACACCATAAGTCACACCCAATGCATTATGGCCCCTACATGGTTCTGGATATAATTAGTGAGAATTCCTATCACTTGGACTTACCCTCACAAATCAACATCCACAATGTGAACAATCTCAAGCTCTTTGAGACAACGCTCCTTGAAGAAGCAGTCACAATCCATCTTCTAGTGGAAAATATTCCATATTTTCAGCCGCCTCTACTTGCAGATACCATTATATATTACAAGGCCTAGAACACTCGCCAACAACAATATGTTTCCTATATTGTGGGTCAAAATGGACCGACACCATTTTGTCCAAGTGGATGTATACAAGGAATTTGTAGCGCTCATTTCCTCGCTTGTTGGTTGAAGTAGGGATGCTTCCATATCTAAACAGGGAGAAATTGGGCCATCAGGAAGGGCACACCCCTTTCTTCACCACTCAACATGAGAACACTTATCAGTTTGTTGGTAATTTCTATTGTAAATTCCCTCGCCATTCTTGTTGAGAAAGGCGATTCCTAATAAAGAGTTAGTATGTTAGTTGCGTCAACTAGTTATATTGTAAACAACCCTTTCTAGTCTGGTTGAGTAGGGCACTCCATAATTAATCTTAGTATGTAAGTTTATGTTAGTTAGTGGCATTGTAAACAACTCTCGCCAGTCTTACCGAGAGTATTGCTCTAGAATAAAGCACCAACTTCCATTATAAAAACTAATAAGGAAGAGGAAAAAATCACCCAGCCTAATAAAGGGCACCCCTCTCTTACTAAATAGATTGATGGTCATTTCTGTTTAATCTTGTCTTCTACATTGTGTATGCTCTGCGTCTTTCTTTTGTTCACCGCTCTCTTTGTTTTGTTTTCTAGTGCATACTGTGTTGCTCTGTGTACTTTCAGATCAAACTAGATACTAAATTTTACCCTTATTAAATTAAATTAATCTTTTTCCTTTCATCATTAATCTACAACAACTTCTCACATAAAAAAAATTATCCTTTTGATCTCATCACTTTTAATTACTTCATCTCTATCATACTTTTGATATATTTCTTCAAATCTCAATGAGTTTTACCATAATATTCTTATCTATTTCTCATCCCTTCTTATTATCATGTGTCCATCCTTGTACCACCTCTTTTACCAACGCATTATAACCCTATTATTATTCCTCTACTAAATACCTAATATCAATGACTACTTCTACTAATTCATAAATTTTACTACATTATTAATTTATCCATTCCTATCCTTTATATTTTATCAGTTCTCTCATTAACCCCCGAAAAATCACATTATTACTCCTTCATCGAGTATTTAATCTCAAAGGCTAACTCTTTTAACTTATTAATTTTTCCATATCTATTGGTTACTTTTTATCACATATTTTATTATACCTTAAAAACTCTATTATTATTCCTTTCAAATTACCTAATCTCAATTGATACTCTTATTAATTTATAATTTTTTCCATTTCTATCTGTTATATTTTCTCTGTCTTGTAACTATCACTAACCATTCTTCCTCTATATTCACAAGCCTTGACAAAATTTTCTAATCATACTAGCGTCGTATGTACTTGATTATGGGTGGAGTCTCCACTCTAAAAGCTGGATGTTTTGAAACCTCTCACACAATTTTATCTAGAATTGTTTTCTACTAATATTACTAACTATGAAAACCTACATACTTAGAACAAAAATGATTTCTTTTTAATTGGAAAAAAAGTTGAAAACTAAAAACAAAAACAAAAAATTGAGCATTTTGGTCGAGCCACTCCTTTAAGGAGTGGGTTCTAGGGGAGGGATGGGTAGGCATGGGGCAGAGGAGGAAAAGTGGGTTGGGGGTAAATAGGGGGAAGTGCGGTGGGCGAGAATTTTGGGAATTGGGGTGGGGAGGAAATTTTGATATTTCAAATGAGGGACCAATTCCCAGAAGCACCTCCCTCATTAAAATGTTGTTTTTTTGTTTTCAACTTGTTGATTTAAAAAAATAAAGTTTAAAATTATGTTATAAAATGTTTTTTTGTTTAATGTTTTCTATGAACATTTTTTTTTAAATATTTTATTTTAAGTATTTTTTGGGGAAATTTTGAGGGTTTTTTCTTCCTCTCCATTTTTATCTAATTTTCCCATTTTTTAAATGATTTTTTTTGTGATGGTATTAGGATTTTGGGCAATGTTTTTTAAAAAGTTGCAATTTTAAGCACAAAAAGGGGGCAAGGAGGTTTCTATTGGTATTACATATTTTTGATTCGGGGGTTGATTTTAAGATTTTGGTTGAGAGGGTATTGGTTGTCATGGCCATAGTTTTAAACAAGTTGTATTGTTAACCCCCAAAAAAATCGGGTGTTACCAATAGCACTAGTGTTCTTTTCATAGGTCAATTTTAAGGTTGCCATATAATAGTTTCCAGAACATAATTTCAAATAAGTTGTAATTTTAACCATGAAGAAAATAGGGGTGATGCCATGAGAACCAATTTTTGATTCGAGGGTCGATTTTAATATTTTCATTTGGAATTTTACGAGGATTTAAAGCCGTGGTGGAAAATTTATATAATTCTAACATAAAAAAAAAGGTGTTACTAGTAGCACCAATTTTTTACTTGGGCGTTGATTTTGGTGTTTTTGATGAAAAAATATGGGTTTTGAGGTTGATAGTTCTCATTTTGCGGCCATCATTCTCATTAACTAGATAACTATGTTTTGTTTGGAAGGTCCAATACAATATAGTCTATAAATGTTAGCTCTCATATAGGTATGCAAGTAGGGAAACTTTTAGACTTCTGTTTTTCAAAGTTGGTTTTGGAAAACCCTTCTTGTGGTTTTCAAAGTTAGTTTTTGGAGAACCCATCATGCACTCATGTTTAAGGAACCATACATTTCTCATTTTCCTTAGAATTATTGACTTGCATATGTCAAAGAGAAAAAGAAGAAATACATGCATAGATTTTCCTAGCATATCAATTCATTTTCCCATAGACGATATCTTCATTGTAAAATAATTATCCATAAGTTTATCCCATGTAGTAATGACATATGTATGTACTTGCTAAGATGCATTATTTTGGTATCCATATCCAATAACATGTAGAATGTGGTTTAGGTCGTTTATTGTATATAAAGTTTCTGGAGCCTTAATCGAACCCATGGAAGATTGTAAATGATATCCAATGGCATCGTTGGAAATTAAAATATTTTAGTTATCTTGCTTGACTTCTAACCTTTAACGCATACAAAATCTACTTAGTGACCCTTATTGTTAATATTATGGCATCTTCGAGAGGTATGAACCTCTATTGTGACCTATGACGAGATTAGAATATTCTGGAAGGAAGCAAAGAAATGAAGGAAACCCTAGACAAGTTGTCGACTGCAGAAATATATTTAAAATGAATTTATTAGTACCCAGAAGGAGAAGTCGGCCCCAGTAAAACTTCCCAAACTACTATAAATATAGGGTGCCAGTTCTCATTATACACATCTCAGCAATTGTAGAGAGAACTGGATCTGCACAGGTGCAGTAGCAGCTTGTGTGCAAGTCTCTGGGAAGGTGTGTGCTAGCCTCTAGGTGGGATTATCTGATCAGATTGGTTTCTATTCTTGCTTGGTGCATTAGCCTCTCTTGGCTATTGGATTTCTACCAGGATTCTCTTCTCTGTCAAGGTCAAGGTGCTCGGAGGGTGGCTTCGGCCTATGGTTGGGTGACGAGGGTATCGCCAATGGTAAAACGAGCACAATCTTCTATATTCTAACAGGTTATGGGCCCACACCCCCTTCATTCAAACTAAAATGCTGGAAGGAAATATAGCCACTAGGATATTGAGCTCGCTAAGGAATTGTCGCTAGGGTTACTAGCAGGAGAAGCTTCCAAAACACTGCAGCCAGGGTTACTAGCAAAAGCAGTTGCAGAAACCCTAAATCTCTGATTCAGTACCTTGTGATGGAGCATATCACTCAAGAAGAATATATTCAGATGTTCCCTAACCTAGTGCACCTCTTGGCTCTCTCAGAAGACAGAAAAGACAAAGTTGAAGTTTTGGATCAAGGCATGACCAGTTACCAGTCAACCGAAGACATGTGTGAAACAATCAATCTTTTACACTACTCAACACTTACTAGGACAATTGAAGATGACATATGGATAATAGATAATGGAGCTTCCAGGCACATGACAGGAGATCAAGACAGACTCTCAAATCTAAATGAGAGAAAGGCATCGTACAAAGTGGAGCTTGGAGACAAAAGCACCTGCCCCATCGAAGGATTTGGACAAGCCTTCGTCAAGTTGGAATCAGGTAATCATGTTCACTTAAGCAATGTTTTATATGTACCTAGTTTAGAAAAGAATCTTGTATCGATATCATCTTTAGAAGACAAAGAAAACAGAATAGCCTTCATGGATGGAAAGGTGTTATTATGGCATAATAATTCCAACATAGAGGATGCTAGGGTTATTGGAAGTCGTGAAGGAAATCTGTATAGACTACTAGAACAAAATGAAGAAGCTCTAGTACATGATGAAGTCAACCCTAATGAGCTTTGGCATAGAAGGTACACTCATATCAATTATCAAGCATTACATTTTCTCAGAAAAATGGTTGAAGGAATACCAGAATTGAAATCTACACATGAAGGAATCTACAAGGGATGTGCCCTTGGGAAGAATATCAAGAGACCATTCCCAAGCAGCAACAACAGATCCAAGGAAATCCTAGATCTAATACACTCGGATGTTTGTGGTCCAATGCTAGTCAGATCTCTAGGAGGATATCTTTACTACGTAATCTTCATAGATGACCATTCAAGAAAGACGTGGCTATACCTATTGAAATCAAAAGATGAAGTATTCTGCAAGTTCCAAGAATTCAAGGCAGAAATAGAAAACCTCACGAACAAGAAGATTAATACATTAAGAACATATAATGGAGGAGAATACACCTCGAAGGAGTTTGTTGCATTCTTCAAATTGGCAGGGATTAGGAGGGAACTGATTGTTCCTCATAATCCTCAACAAAATAGTGTAGCAGAAAGAAAGAATAGATCTATCGAAGAAACCGTAAAATCCTTATTGAATGATCAAGGTCTATCCATGTTCTTATGGGGAGAAGAAGCAATGACAGCAATATATGTACAGAATAGAATCCCTCATCGTATATTGAAGGACATGACACTATAAGAAGCCTTCTCAGATAAGAAACCTAATGTGGAAAACCTAAGAATATTTGGATGTCCAGTTTACTCTCATATTCCCAAAGACAAAAGGAATAAACTAGAACCCTCGGGAAAGAAGGGGATATTTGTGGGATATAGTTACTCATCCAAAGCCTATAGAATATATATTCCATAACAACATAAGATAGAAGTTAGAAAAGACATAATGTTCAATGAAAGGATGGCCTTCAGGAAATCCATCAAAGAAGTTACAGAAGAAGAAGAGCTTGAAGAACCTAATGAAGAAAATACAAAAAATGAAAATGACGAAAAGGATCAACCTGATCATCCTATGGAGCCATGTGAAAAAAATGATTCAAATATCATATCGAAGATCAAGAAACGGCCATCTTGGCTTGAAGCTACATTACAAGACATAGAAAGAATCAAGGTTCCAGAAGGAACATCCAGGAAGAGTAAAAGACCAAAAATATTCTCAAGTTATGTAGCATACATGACGAAGCTTCTAGATGAAGAACCAACCACATTTGAAGAAGCAATCCAAAAGGGACAATGGAAAGAAGCTATGGTGGAATAACATCAATCCATTATGAAAAATGAAGTATGGGAAATTGTACCTAGACCTAAAGAAAAATCATTGGTAACCTCAAAATGGGTATACAAGATCAAACATGCAGCAAACGGAAGCATGGATAAATACAAGGAAAGATTCATGGCCAGAAGGTTCTCCCAAAAGGAGGGAGAATATTATGACGAAACATTTTCTCTGATGGCTAGGTATACCTCCATCAGAGCTAGCATATCTCTTTCCTCTTCCATGGGATGGAATCTACATCAAATGGATGTAAAGACAGCCTTCCTCAATGGAGCTATTGAAGAAGAAGTGTATATTGAACAACCTTAAGGATTCAAGGTACATTCCAGAGACACTCACGTTTGCAAATTGAAGAAATCTCTATATGGACTCAAGCAAGCTCCAAGGGCTTGGTACGCTAGAATGGATAGCTATCTAACAAGACTTGGTTTCTCCAAGAGTCATGCAGATCCAAACCTCTATTACAAAGTCATGGATAATGCACCTGTGATTCTACTATTATATGTTGACGATCTATTCATAACAGGTGAAGAATCTCTCATTATCTTGTGCAAGAAGGAATTAGCTTCTAAATTTGATATGAAAGATCTAGGTCTCATGCATTATTACTTGGGACTATAAGTATGGCAGAAGCGTGGTGAAGTATTCCTTGGACAAGGAAAGTACGCAATAAAKATCCTTCAGAAGTTTGGAATGATGGACTGTAAGTCCATGGACACTCCTATGAATGCAAATATAAGAAAATTGAAAGTCCTAGATTCCAATATAGTAGATCCATGTCTATATCGACAACTAATTGTATCATTGATGTATTTGGTAAATACTCGACCAGATATTTGCTTTGTTGTAAATACATTAAGTCAATTCCAGGTGGAACCTAGACAAGAGCATTGGATAGCTACAAAGCATGTTCTAAGATATATTCATGGGACAATAAACTATGGCTTGAGATATACTGCATCCAGTGATATCAAACTTCATGGATTCACAGACTCTGATTGAGCAGGAAGTGCAGAAGACAGAAAGAGCACTTCAGGTATGTGTTTCAGCTGGGGCTCCGCTATGATATCTTGGGGCAGTAGGAAACAGAAGTCTATCGCACCCAGCACAGCAGAAGAAAAGTATATAACAACATGTGAAGCATGCACAGAAGTAGTATGGCTAAGGAAGTTAATCTCCGATTTATTTGATCAGATGCCAGAATCGACCATAATATATTGTGATAATCAGAGTTGTATAAGATTATCAGAACATCCAGTATTTCATGAAAGGTCGAAGCACATTGACATCAAATACTACTTTATTCGAGATAAATTCCAGGAAGGAGAGGTAAAGCTCGAGTATATCCCCACTGATGAGCAGACATCAGACATCCTGACAAAACCTCTATCCAGAATTAAGTTCTCATATTTCCGAGAGAAGATGGGGATCATGGAAATAACTCCCTTAGTTGAAAGGGAAGATTCTCCAAGTTAGGAGAAAGTACTAAAAAATATTATTGAAAACATTTATTTTTTTGACTTAATGACTCTCCAGATTAGGAGGGAGCACTAAAATATTATTTATCTTTGTAATTGAAAAATAGTCCATATTGGACAGATTCTTTCTTGTTCGGAAAGTGGATTGATATTTCTGACGGACAGTAACTTCCCATTGTCGTTAACATGGAAGGTAGTTTGATTGTTGATGTATCATAGACAGCGACTTCCCATTGTGGTTAACATGGGGAGTGGTCTAGTACAGTCTCTCTTCTTGAGGGTTACTCAAGAAGACTGGCCCACCTCGTCGGACAACGATTTCTCATTATGGTTAACATGAGGAATGGTCCATTTTGGAGGTTGATACAGGACAGTATTTTCCTCTTGTGGTTAACGGAGGAAATGGTCTGGACATTCATTCCTTAGGGTTTATACATTCTTTCCAGGGTGCACTTTGATTAGTGTAGGAGGAATGGCCTAGGGTGGGGAATGGTCCAGGCTCAGCAATCAGGGACAGTCATTCCTTAGGGTTTATACATTCTCTCCAGGGTGCACTTTGATTAGTGTAGGAGGAATGGCCCAAGGTGGGGAATGGTCCAGACTCAGACATTCCTTAGGGTTTATACATTTTGTCCAGGGTGCACTTTGATTAGTGTAGGAAGAATGGCCCAGGGTGAGGAATAGTCCAGGCTCAGAAATCAAAAACAATCCTTATTCCTTGTTTGAGAAGAATAGGGAAGATAGCCCATTGTTGATGTTCTATACTGAGGGCAATATTATTTCATATCTCATAGACATGAGTGAAAGATTGGCCCAAATGATTCAGTTTATCTTAACAATATTTTTATGTGCAAGTTGGCATTAGATGATTGTTATGGAGACTGCCTGTCTCCAGACAGTAGAGATATACTATTGTGGTGGATTTGTTCCACTGTTTGTGACTATGTGTCACGGTTTGAGTAGTTGTGTACTACCTTGAATAAACACAGGTGTGTTCTATCAATTAATATTGTACCAGTTGTCATAGGAGATTATCCAGTTGGATAATAATGACGGTGATCATGTTTCTACCAATTGAATGGTCTGTTGTGCTCAATACCATACCTCCCTAGCTAGGATGGAGTGTTAATATTATGGTATCTTTAGGAGGTATGAACCTCTATTGTGACCTATGACGAGATTAGAATATTCCGGAAGGAAGCAAAGAAATGAAGGAAACCCTAGACAAGTTGTCGGCAGCATAAATATATTTAAAATGAATTTATTAGTACCTAGAAGGAGAATTCGACCCCAGTAAAATTGCCTAGACTACTATAAATATAGGGCGTCAGTTCTCATTATACACATCTCAGCAATTGCAAAGAGAACTGGATCTACACAGGTGCAGTAGCAGCTTGTGCGCAAGTCTCTGGGAAGGTGTGCGCTAGCCTCTGGGTGGGATTATCTGATCAGCTTGGTTTCTATTCTTGCTTGGTGCATTAGCCTCTCTTGGCTATTGGATTTCTACCGGGATTCTCTTCTCTGTCAAGTTCAAGGTGCTTGGAGGGTGGATTCGACCTATGGTTGGGTGACAAGGGTATCGTCAATGGTAAAAAAAGAACAATCTTCTATATTCTAGCACTTATAACTCATAACAGTTGCAATTAATGCCACCCAAAATGTCTAACCATAAATATTATAAGCCTTATCACCTATCCCTTAAAAAATAACACTTATAAAATGTAACCCAAATCATCATTGACTCTCTAAATATTAGAAACTAAATCTCCAAACCTTTATAATCCAAATCACCAAAACATGTAACTAGTAAAATCCTATATGTGATAACTCCTATAACTAAAGAAAACCCTTTAACCGTTATAAATCATAACCACTAAAATATACACCCTAACAATTACAACATGTAAGCCATATAATGATTTACCTCTATAACCCCTAACCCCTTTTTCTGCAGTAATTTTTTTGGCCTTGAGATCCACTTGGGAAATACAATTCATCCCTCGCTCTAGCCTATAAGTGAGAATGATATTTTTTGGTAACCTTATATTTGCAAAAAAAAATCTCACACGGACATACCCTATCCCTCACTGGAATTGAACTTGTGCTCTCCAAGGAGAAAACACATGTTCTTAAGAATTAGGCTTTACCATATTAACCCTTACCTCTATCCTCTAATCCTTGATCCATAAACTTTAAAATTTATAACCTGAACTCTTATCCTTAAGTATTAGTCATTTTCCCCATAACAAGATTGTATAACATTTGTGTTCCCATGTAAAGCATTATATATGTATCCCATTGTCGACGTTTTACATTTGTCCAACTGAAGAACCTTTGGTGAATCAATTGTCACAAAAGATTAAAACAATGAGAATATAGAGAAGACTATCGATGGTTTGCAGAGAATCATAAATTCAAGATTTGTTATTTTTATATTGATAAAAATACTTTGGTTGTAAAATACAAACTAGATCAAGAAGGCCTCATAAGAAATGTCATGGCAATTTGCAGATCATATTGGTTTCAAAGAAAGTTTTAATGATCAATTATATTGGAGTGATGAGTTCCTCATGCCAATTTGTTCATGTGTCTACGGTACACTATACAATGTGTTCATCATATATAATATAATTCCTTCAATAAAGTGGTAGTTGGTCTTCCTCTACATATTTCGGAATTGGCCTTTCCAAAGTAACTGTGGGACTACAACTAAATATGAATGTATGCCTCTTGAAATTATTGTTTCAAGTCCTACAACAACTATCCTTTTCACATTACCTATACATTTTGGATGTGTCCAAACTACCCCATTGTTTTGTTGTGACCTTAATGCTTCAATTTTAGTTGGTTCTAACTCATAATATTCAGATAATGAGTCACACGACATGGAAGACAACAATGAAGAAATATCTTAGGGTAATGATCAACCTTCAAAGAAACAACCATAGTTCGATAGGGATTCCCTTTCCATACCTTGGAGGTTACATCATTTTCCTAGGCACATAGAGAAACTTCTCCCTAAATTTGACCCTGAAACCTACGGGTTGCCCAAAGACCACATTAAGAAATTTATATTGGAAATAATATTGATGAATGTCTAACATGAAGAGGTAGTATGTATATTTTTCCCTTAAAACTTCGAGAACTCAGCCTTGACATGGTATTTTAACCTCTTGGTGGGTTGCATTAATAGTTGGATAAAATTCCAAAAGGAATTTTTAGACAAATTCACTGAAGAAAAAAATATGGGAGACTTAATGGATGAACTCTTTGTTGCCACCATGGGACCCAAGGAAAATTCCAAATATTTTAACCAGATATTCACAAAAATCCTCAACAAATTTCAACTTGATGCTAAACTTGCCCAAGAATTGAAGATTGAGATATATGCTAATGGATTACCTGCCTCAATATCTATATTTGTTAAAAGGGATGCTAAACCTAATGTAGCTGAAAATTTTTAGGAAGCCAAAATCATTATATTCCAAATGAAAAGCTATAAAGATAGCCAAATCTCCTTAGTGAAGAAGGAAATCCAACAACCATATAGAAGAGGACTTTTACTTACACCACCACCAAGTAAACAAATAGAGCAAAACAATGAGAAGGACAATGTAGATATGGAAAGTCTACATAGAATGGTTAAGAAATCATACAACGAGATTTTTCACAAGAAGAGAAATAGAGGGGAAGGCATGTCAAACCCTAGACCCTTAAAAAATTTCTTTAGGAAACCCTCACCTTATAAGGCCATAGATCCTCCCCCAACTAACTTAATCATTGACTTAGGTGAAGTGGACTCTTATTATTATTGTAATTATCACCAAGAACATCATTCAAAAAAAAAATTATCTTAGTGGGTGAATGCCATGAATCTGTTGGCCAATTGTTTCATGTATGGTTGTTCCCTAACCAAACAACTCAATGAGAAAACATCAAATATTATAGAAAATAAGGTTAGTGAGCCTCCTGAGAAAACAACCATGGTTCTATGGGATGTGTTGGAGCTAGAATATGTTTCATGATTGCAAGAGTAACATGCATAGCACATATTAGTTGTTGCAATGATTGATTGGTTTGGATTTTGGATCAAGTGGTTTGGATAAATTGAGGACCTGTTAAATCTCATCAATTCAATATCAAATGATCAGTGATACTTCATACAGTTAGGGGCATTCATGTTGATAACTATACAAATTAACAATTGAATATAGGAGGAATGGTAAGAGAAACACAAAACATAAGTGAACACTTTGCTTACTTATCTGATGAATATTTCCAAGCTCAAAATGATATTTCAAACCTGAAACAAATATTCAAATACAACTTACAAAAGACAGGTAATTGGCAGCAAGATCCTCACTATAATCAAGGTTGAATTTTTTGAGGATCAATGGATTGAAGAAATCCCATTGTATTCAAATAAGAAAAGAAAACAACATGGTACAAGAAGAAGACAATATAGCTAGAAGAATTTCTAAATCCCTGAGCATGAAACGCTACAGGACATAAAGCTCATTACAATGCAATACTCATAACTCTCCCTCTCTCACTAATTAACCCTACTTGATTTCTTCCAAGAGGAAGAGTCCCCTCCTCTCTCATACCATTCTGTTTTTATAATCAGGGGATACATTTAATTTTTAAAACCAAATATAAGTATAGATCAATTTGACTTTGATTACCTTCAATCCTAGCATATCTGAGAGGTTCCTCATCTCCTAATTTAGGATAATTACATTGAGGCACAAAAGAAGAGACCTTCATAACTAAAAATCTGATATATAGGTCATAAACCCTAAAACTCAGATCATATCTTTGATATATGAAAGTTGATGCAGGAGCATCAACAACATGTCAACGACTAGCGCAACAGTGCACTAGGAGAGAGCAGATCCCAAGGAGAGAGAAGTGCCAACTTTCTCATTTTGAGTTTAAATCTCAAATTTAATGTAATAAATATTGTAAGGTTCAAGGAAGAGAGAGCCATTGTATTGTGTAAGGATAAGTGTAAGTCACCTTTAATGGATGACAGGTAGGTGGATCTAGATCTTATTCAGACTAGATGTAAATTGAATGTAATTTAATGTAGGTACGTGAGAAAGGCTTGAGAAACCCCTCTTTTGTTAAAAGATCAATGTATTGAGAACAAGGCATTAGAGAAGAGCATTAGGATATTATAGAAGCTCAAGAGAAGAGAATGAGAAGAGAGGAGAGGAATGAAGAATTGAGACTCTATTGCAATCCAATCTTATACACATTGTAAAAAGCATTTAGATTTAATACAAAAGTAGATTTCCCTACATGTGATTCTCTATGTGTATGAATGTTTGTTTTTTGAATGTTTACTGTGCATATTTATGAATTCCATGAGTGCTTAAATGTTTCCTTTGTAGGAATAGATAGAATTCCCTATATGTGTGAGTTTTTGAGTGTTCTGGGCTCTCAAGGCTAGTCCAAGGAGTGCACACAAGAGTTGTTGGAAAACTCTAAGAATTCAGTGCAAGGAGTGCGCAAGAGCTAATTCAAGAGTTTTGTGAGGAGTGTGCCAGGTCAAAACACCAGAACGGGTCATACGATCATGAGGAATAGTGCAAGAGTGCACAAAGAGAGCGCAAGGAGTGTGCCTACACTCAGAGCAATGTAAAACCTCAAGGAGAGGCCAGTGCAAGTGTGTACAAAGCCAACACTATGTTAAGTTTTAATCAAGCCCAGAAATATTAGAGCAAGGAGTGCGCAGGTGAGTCTGCAAAGTTCCAAGACTCAAGAGGAGGAAAGGGCAGAGGGTTAACAGAGCCAAAACTTCATTAAGTGTTGGTAAATCTCAAGAGGAAGAGCGCAAAGTGCCAGGAGAGCGCTGGGAGAACACTCTGACTGTGTTCAAAAGATCAGAAGGAAGAGTTTGGGTTCCAGGAGGGATCAAGGAGTCATCTAAAGGAGAAAAGGGTTGATCCCCTTTGAAGTTGAAGAAGTCCAAGCTCAGGAGAGACATTATAAGTCTACGCAGAGAGAGCGCAAGGAATTTACCTATACTCGCAAGAGTATAAAATCTCGAAGGTGAAACCAGTGCAAGGAGTGCATAGTTCCCACACAAGGAGTGTGGAGGACGAACCATCTAAAGGTTCAAATATCTCAAGGAGAGATAGCACAAGAAGTGTGCAGGTGATTTCTTTAACTCACAAAGTTCATGATGGAAGCACAAGGTGTGTGCCCGAGTTTAAGCCAAGTGTAGGTGACTTTTATAAGTCCCAAGCTTAGAGGAGAGAAAGTGCAAGGCATGTGCCAAAGGCTCGAGTCCTTTGACTGAACAAAGTTCAAGGAGTAATAGTGGGAGTAAGTCCCCATAGAGAGAGCAGAAAATATCTTTGTTTGCAGACAAATGAATGAGATCTGTTCGAGAGAAGTCAAGACCCCGCACAACCGTCGAATCTGGAGAAGGAGCGTGGAAGTTAAACCCCCAATTCCTTCGGACTTTGTTGCTTCAGCAATTTCAATTCCGTTGTTATAAAGGAGGCCGAAGCTCCGAAGTCCCGAAGTCCTAGGTGAATCTACGCCATAGATTACCGGGAGAAGTATCGACCATTGGATTGGTCGTGGAGTAGATATGGGTCGTTGAATCAAACCCAAACCAGAGGAGGAGCCTCATGGAGAAGATCAGATCCTATCCATTGTATCTACACACAAACAAATGTGAGCCATAGACCTCACACATTTAGAGATTCAACACTTCGGGAGAAATAGGTTCTTGTCTTGCCAGGAGGAAAATCTCCCAAAGTCTCGAAATCCGAAGTAAATCCTGACCATTGGTTGTCTGGTACATGTGTCAGTGGATTATCGAGCATTCATAAATTCAGCGATCCAAAGGATTATGGATGAAAGGTGTTATGGCATGAAAGTCCTGAAGCTCGGATTCAATAATGGTCATTCGTTGATAGGTGAATGTTAATCATGGATCTCCACTCTTTGGGAGTCTGACATTTGTCAATTCAGGAGAAGTTGTTAGTGGAGTTTGGAACTCCTGAAGCCCAAAGTTCTGAAGCTGATCACAGTCATTGGTTGTAGGAGAAGAGAGAGTCGTATATCTCTCCCCATCACCATTTTGACATTCGACAATTCGGGAGGCACTGTGCATTGGAGTCTCAGAACTCCCAAAGCCCGAAGTACTGAAGTAAATCACAGTCGTTGGTTGTTGGGGAAGTGTGTACCATCGATCCTCGAACCCTTCGGATAATTTCCACTTTGGCATTCTGTGGAAGTGGAGTGTTGTGTTGGAAAATATTATGAAGCTCGGAGTTCCAGAGCACCAGAGTCACGAAGCCCCGTATAAGCGCTCATTCGGAAGTTTGCCAATTCAACGTTCAGGGGATTTAGAGTGTGTTGAGGGAAAAACCTCTGATGTCCGAAGTTTCGTAGCGCTGGAGTGTTGAAGCTCCAGATAATATCATTTTGGTAAGAACCTAGTTCCAACCCGTGGTCACATGCGATTTCCTCCAAAGTAATGGGGCTATCGCCCGAAATTTGATTTTAAGGTAGAAAGGGGCTTAGAGAAGGAGCACACGAGTTTCTGATTTGTACGGACATGGAAAAGGAGGGAAATCAAAGGGTCATGTATACATTTGAAGGGATCCAACAGGGATCCTAGAGCTAATGCATATCCTCAGAAGAACAATCATAGACTGGGAGATCGCGCGAGGCCCCTAGGAGGGGCGGGGGTTTGCATCAAAAGCAGTCCATGATTTCTGGAAATTATGAGGATGTATCCCTTGACTGCTTAGTTTCGATGCCTTGAAATGTTCTAACTGCCATGTGCTCTGCCACTTGTGGAAATGAAGATCTATTAGCCTAAAAATATGATTGGTAATCATTTGGTAGTGATTTCCTTCTTCGAATATCTAACTATTTAAACTAGAAACAAATTCAATGTAATCTGGTTCCTTATATCATTCAGATGGTGGATATGGTGTGGATAAAACCCCTAATTTTTAGCCCAGGAAAACTGCAATATTTATGCCACTTAAACTTAAGTATCTAGAAATGATCTAGATGTTAATCCTCTGCCTTAGAATATTCTATTTGTTTCTTTATTTGCTATCGAATTGCATCCAAATGCTAAAAACTCTGCCTAGAATCCAGTGGTCAAATGAAAGATAAAATATGGAAGTGATTTTCCTAAGCCACTTTCCAATTGCACACTATTCAGCTGCACACTATTCTTTCAGATCACGAGATTATTAGCTTCCAATTGCACAAGGACTAGCCTAGTATGCAAAAATGAGGACCCTTTAAACATGCAATTAGCTATCATGTGCAATGTAGACACCACTTGCATTAGATCTTAGGCAAAGCCTTGGCACCACAAAAGGCTCACAACAATACCAAGAACACAATTACTAAGGCACAAAATGAAATACAATTCTAACATCAGATCATGATAAGTGATGCCTAACTGCAACGAGCCATCCTTCATCAAATTACTTCACATACAATGCCATTTCAACATCATAATTGAGCATGCCAACAATGTCATCAATCAAGACTTCCATATGTTCGATCAGCTACCCCAATAAAAACACGCTGTAGTGTCAGGGTTGAACGAAATTCCAACAATCTCTCCAAACAGATCAATTTCCTGGCTCTTAGTATAATCCTGCCTAGTATCATCTAAATGCACAAAATCAGCTGGCTCTGCCATGGCCATAAAGTGGCCATCTGATGAAAACCGTATCGATCTTATAACACCCATGGAATGCAGAAGGCATGGCGGGATATCGAGCATTTCCATCAACTGTATCTCCCATCAAATATATGAACCCAACCTTGTAGATAGATGGATCAGGATACATTTGGCATTCAACATTCACCTTTTTCCCTTGGATGAGGACACTTGATAGCTTGGCGTCCACTTAGTATATGACGAGGACATTCTCACAACTCCTGCGAGCGCACATGCCATTCTTACCTCGACACTTCGATTTCACCTGAGCGCACACGTTCATTTGACACCTGCTACTCGGCCTCGGGCTCTTTCATAGTTGATTGCTTTTTATTTTTTATTTAGTGCAATGGGAATTATCCCACATTGACAAGGAAAAGAAGCTTTATTATCTTTTATATACGCCGATGGTTTCATCACCTATCTATTCGACCATCCCTTGTTGTTGGATTGTGGGCCCTGCACTTGGTGCTTTGTGAATGTATTCTGCTTTCTACTCTTACATCAGTGCTCCGGAATTAATATGCTGACTTTGATATTGCTCTCCCTCGTAACTTGACATATGATGTAACCTTGATGCATATGGTGAATGATTGGCTCTTGAACTCGGATGCTTAATGACTTATAGCATGAAATTGGAATTTGGTCTAAGGCCAATTATTTTTTATTAAAAAACATAACAAACCGCACTATTTTATATGTTTATCAACAACATTTAAAACTTGCATAATTCAAATTCCAAATTGTTTACAAAGAATCATCAAAATTGTAAATGCAATACCAAGCTTGCCAAACAGTTATGGTGAGTTGGATGAGAAGTTAATTTCATTTTAACCCCCGCTATAGAAATGCACTACTTTTGGTAGCGCCATTGTCGCATACGCTACTAGATTTGATATCTTGGCCTAAAATTTAAAATATTGAAACTGCAGCTTTAGGTCCTAATAGGATGCCATCCATATGTCATCTTTTGGCAGCCCCAAAAAAGAAGAAGAACCACCAGAAGTACTATCAATCCAAAGCAGGAGCAAAGGACCCATCTTACAAAATCAATCTACTATAGCACAAGCTCCTAAAAAAACCTGAAAAAACCACCTCCTTGGCTCAACGAACCCGACTACTTAATTCTGCCCCAAACTTCTAGACTTGTGAAACATCAAAGTTAGAATATAACATGGTAGAAGATCTGAAGAAATTGAAAGCCAATATTTCTTTGATGGACTTATGTAGAATTCCTCAACAAAAAGAGTTGTTGTTATAGGCTTTAAATGAGGATGGAAAGCTTATGTTAAATTCAAATCCAAATCTAAGCACAGGTAAAGGTAACATTGGGGAAATCAGGAATCCCAATGTAAACACAGTATCTATTGATAGGAAACCTTGGTCATCTCTCCCACCATTTTTTTAACCTTCGAAATTTATAATAAAAATTTGCACAACTATTTAGTTGGTTTTGGTGCCTCCTCAAATGTCATGCCTTTATCAGTGTGCAAGAAGCTTAATTCTACCCCTACCAAAAGTGACACACACATTATTCAAATAGACAAAACCTAAGTTAAGCTAATTGAGGAACTTAAATATGTCATGAATCAGATTGCCTCTAACCAAAAGTTCCACCAGGTCATTGACATCAACGTTGTGGATATTCTAGAAGCTTATGGGATGTTGTTAAGTAGGGATTGGTCTCACTTATGGTTACTTGAGCACATACGAATGTGAGTCGTAGACTTTAAGAATTCAAATATTCGACACTCTAGGAGAAATGGGTTTTTGTGTTTCCAGGAGGAAAATCTCCTGAAGTCCCGAACTTCGAAGTAAATCCTGACCATTGGTTTTGAAGTACACGTGTTTGCATATTATCGAGCATTCAGAAATTAGACAATCTATAGGATTGTGGGTGAAAGGTATTTTAGCATGAAAAGTATCGAATCCTCGAAGCTCGGAGTCAATCATGTTCATTCGTTGATGGGTGAACGTGAATTGTGGATCTCCACTCGTTGGGAGTCTAACATTCGACAATTTGGGAGAAGTTGCTTGTGGAGGTTGGAAAACTCTCGAAGCCCGGAGTTCTAGAGCTGATCACAACCATTGGTTGTAGGAGGAGCGAGAGTCGTAGATCTCTTCCCATCACCAGTTCGACATTCAACAATTCAGGAGGCAGTGTGCATTGGAGTCTCATAACTCTCGAAGCCCAGAGTACCGAAGTAAATCACAGTCGTTGGTTATTGGGGAAGCGTGGACCATCGATCCCCGAACACTTCAAGAGTTATCTACTTCGGTGTTCAGGGGAAGTGGAGTGTTGTGTTGGAAAATATTTCGAAGCTCGGAGTTCAGGAGTGCTAGAGTCACGAAGCCCCAGATAAGCACTCATTCAGGAGTTCGATAATTTGGCGTTCGGGGGATTTGGATTGTGTTGAGGTAAAAACCTATGTAGATTGAAGTTCTAGAGCGCTTGAGTCCCGAAGCTCTGGATGAAATCATTTTGGTAAGCACCTGGTTCCATCCCGTGGTCACATACAATTTCCGCCGAAGTAAAGGGGCTAGCGCCCGATATTTTATTTTGAAGTAGAAAAAGGCTTAGAGAAGGAGCCCACGATTTTATTATTTGTATAGACCTGCACAAGGAGGGAAATCAGAGGGGCCTGTGTACATTTCAAGGGATCCAACAGGGATCCGAGAGCTAATTCACCTCCTCAGAAGAACGATCCTAGACCGGGAGGTCATACGATCCCCCTAGGAGGGGTGGGGGTTTGCATCAAGTGGTATCAGAGAGGATTTTTGTTTGCAGACAATAGGAAAAAGAAGATAAGAAAAAGTATTGAAAGTTTATGTGAATAATTGTTTGCAAGAGTGAAACAGGTAACAGACTTTCCAGGAGGGCAGAGAGAGGAGAAAATGGCTATTGAAGGCCATAAACAAGGTCCAAGAGTAAACTGCAAGAAGATGAGTCAAGTGGAGATGGATAAAGAGATCAAGGAGACCCGAGATAAGCTTGACAGATTGATGTTGAAAATGAAGCAAGAAACAAAAGGGATATGGAGGTATGAGTAGCCCATGAATAGGAAGGTGAAGTGGCCTATCCAACAATTGATTTCTAGGAAGAAGAAGCAGATGTTGAAGAGGTGGTTGAGGCAAGTGGAAAACCTCAAAAACATAGAGGAGAAGATGGTTTAAATATGTAAACTAGAAGATGGACAAAGCCTCGGTGATGAGGAAGGGATATCAACTACATATCTCATAGATTGACAAGAGAGAAATAAGAAGAGGCCAGTTGAAGATCTCAAAGACTTTCAGGAGGGAACAAAGGAAAATTCGAGTTGCCAGGTGGTAAAGGAGGAGATGAGACTGTATGAGAGTCTCAGGAACTCAGAGAAGGGTTCATGTCAACAAGGAGTGATGAAATAAGAGGAAGAGGAGATGAGATTGTCCAAGAGTCTCAAGAACTCAGAGGAGAGTCCAGATCAACAAGGAGTGTTGATAAGAGAGGAGGAGGATGAGAGGTGCATTCTGATCGTTGCGGAAATTAGCATATCTCTACCAAGAATTCCAGTAGAGGTCGGTGCATGTTTTTCATATGAGGAGGTGATGCAGGAGGCATCCGAGAAAGAGTCCATTGGGACAAATGTTTTAAAAATAATAGTTTATGTGTAACTACAAGTGCATAAGAAGAAGGAAATATAGCAGAGATGGTCATGGAGGAGAAGAAGGAGAAGACACTGAAAGATTATCAATAGATGAAAGAAGAGGAGGCCCACAAAATTGTGAGACAAAATAATGATCAAGAGGAGCATTTAGATGCAATACTCACTCAGTGGGAGAAGGAATTGAAGATGTTGGAGGATTGGTTAGACAATACAGAGATAGAGGAAGAATGCTAGAAGGAGACAGTCATGTGGAATGGAGAAAAATTCCAGCATGAGGAGAAGCTAGATGAAGCTGGACTTATACCAGCCCAAGGAGATGACAGATAGAAAAAGGAGATGGAAGAAAGAAAATTGTCATAGAAGATGGTTGAGCAAAATCTCAGTAATATTGTTGTAGAAGTGGAGTCTGCAGTGGAGTGGTAAGCCAATGCCAAAAGTGATGAAGTTAGCATGGGAGACCAGGATGATCTTCCCTTTGATCTTTGTGAATAATTGGAAGCCCTATGAGAAGGAGAAATAACCCAGAGGAGGCTCATCCAACAAGCCAAGTTGGATATTGATGAAGAGGAGGAGATGAAGCAAAGCATACTGCAGGAGAGGAGCCAACCCATGGATAAGTTGGATAGGGAAATAGAGGAGATAAGGAGACTGATGTTGAAGTCAGCAAAGGAGACATTCAGCAAGAGGTGGAGGCTGATAATACGGTACTGTAGTGGCACAATGAATGGGTCCCTGCAACATAAAATTTGGAAACCGGGAGGAGGGCCTGTAGCAGTAGCAGGACAACAACAACATGAAGTTTGGGACCCTAGAGGATCTCAACAAAAAAAACGAAGGAGCCATGAGTAGAAGCTCATTATTTTTTCAGCAGAGGAGTATGATGTAGGAGCATCAATAGTGCGTCAGTCTTCAGAGAAACAATGCACTAGGAGGGAGAAGATCCCAAGGAGAGAGAAGCACCAACTTTCTGATTTTGAGTTTAAATCTCAAATTTAAAGTAATAAATATTGTAAGGCTCGAGGAAGAGAGAGCCATTTATTGTGTAAGGATAAGTGTAAGTCTCCTTTAATGGATGAAAGGTAGGTGGATCTAGATCCGATCGGACTAGATGTAAATTGAATGTAATTTAATGTAAGTAGGTGAGGAAGGCTTGAGAAGCCCCTCTTTTGTTAAAAAATCAATGTATTGAGAACAAGGAATTAGAGAAGAGAATTAGGAGATTGGGGAATCTCAAGAGAATAGCATGAGAAGAGAGGAGATGAAAGAAGAACTGAAACTCTATTGTAGTCCAATCTTTTACACATTGTAAAAAACTTTCAGATTTAATACAAAAGAAGATTTCCCTGCATGTGATTCTCTGTGTGTATATTCTATGTGTATGAATGTTTGTTTTATGAATGTTTATTGTGCATATTTATGAATTCCAAGAGTGTTTAAATGTTTCCTTTGTAGGAATAGATAGAATTCCCTATCTGTGTGAGTTTCTGAGTGTTTTGGGCTATCAAGTCTAGTGTGAGGAGTGCACACCAGAGTTGTTGGAAAACTATGAGAAGCCAGCGCAAGGAGTTCACAATAATTGATTCAAGAGTTTTGTGAGGAGTGTTCCAGGTGGGCACACTAGAACATGTCATAAGCTTAGGAGGGATAGTGCAAGGAGTGCACAGAGAGAGCGCAAGGAGTGTGCCTACACTCGAAGCAGTGTAAAAGCTCAAGGAGAGGCCAGTGCAAGTGTGTACAGAGCCAACACTATGTTAAGTGTTAATCAAGCTCAGGAAATTTAGAGCAAGGAGTGAGCAGGCGAGTCTGCAAAGTTCCAAGACTCAGGAGGCAAGTGCAAAGGGTTCATAGAGCCAAAACTTCATTAAGTGTTGGTAAATCTCAAAAGGAAGAGCGCAAAGTGCAAGGAGGGCGCTGGGAAAACACTCTGACTATGTTCAAAATCTCAGAAGGAAGAAAGTGGGTGTTACTAGGGCACAATGATTCCTCTGAAGGAGAAAAGGGTCGAGCCCCTTTGAATTTGAAGAAGTCCAAGCTCAGGAGATTTTATACTCGCAAGAGTATAAAATCTTGAAGGTGAAACTAGTGCAAGGATTTCATAGTGCCCATGCAAGGAGTGCGGAGGCCGAACCATCTAAAGGTTCAAATAGCTCAAGGAGAGATAGCACAAGAAGTGTGCAGGTGACTTATTTAAGTCACAAAGCTCAGGAGGGAAGCACAAGGTGTGCACCCGAGTTCAGGTCAAGTACATGAGACTTTTATAAGTCCCAATCTCAGAGGAGAGAAAGTACAAGGCATGTGCCAAATGCTCGAGTCCTTTGACTGGACAAAGTTCAAGGAGTAATAGTGGGAGTAAGTCCCTATAGAGAGAGCAGAAAATATCTTTGTTTGCAGAAAAATGAATGAGATATGCTCGGGAGAAGTCAAGACCCCGGACAACCGTCAGATCTAGCGAAGGAGCGCAAAAGTTAAACCCCCAATTATTTTAGACTTCGTTGCTTCGGTAGTTTCAAGTTCGTTTTTATAAAGGAGGTCGAAGCTCTCAAGTCCCAAAGTCCTGGAGTGAATCTACCCCATATAGTACCGAGAGAAGTATCGACCGTTGGATTGGTCATGGAGCAGATCTGGGCCGTTGAATCAAACCAAGATCCGAGGAGGAGCGTCGTGGAGAAGATTAGATCCTAGTTGTTGGATCTGCACGCAAATGAACGTGAGCCATAGACCTCACACATTCGAAGATTCAACACTCTGGGAGAAATAGGTTATTGTGTTGCCAGGAGGAAAATACCCTAAAGTCTCAAACTCTGGAGTAAATCCTAATTGTTGGCTATCTGGTACATGTGTCAGTAGATTATCGAGCATTCAGAAATTCGGTGATCCGGAGGATTGTGGGTGAAAGGTGATATGACGTGAAAATTCTTGAAGCCCGGAGTCAATCCTAGTCGTTCGTTTACAGGTGAATGTTAACCATGGATCTCCACTCTTCGAGAGTCTGACATTAGTCAATTTGGGAGAAGTTGTTAGTGGAGGTTGGAAAACTCCCGAAGCCCATAGTTTCGAAGCTGGTCATAGTCATTAGCTGTAGGAGGAGCGAGATTCGTAGATCTCTTCCAATCGTTAGTTCGACATTTGACAATTCGGGAGGCAGTGTGCATTGGAGTCTTAGAACTCCTGAAACCCGGAGTATCAAAGTAAATCACATCCATTCATTGTTAGGAAAGTGTGGATCGTCGATCCTCGAACCCTTCGGGAGTTCTCCACTTCGACGTTCAGGGAAAGTGGAGTGTTGTGTTGGAAAATATTTTGAAGCCCGGAGTTCCAGAGCACCGGACTCATGAAGCCCTAGATAAGCGCCCGCTCGAGATTTCGCTAATTCGGCGTTCAGGGGATTTGGAGTGTGTCAAGGAAAAAAGCTCTGAAGTCCAAATTTCTAGAGCATTGGAATGTCGAAGCTCTGGATAAGCGCCTGGTTCCAGCCCATGGTCACATGCGACTTCTGCCAAAGTAAAGGGATAGCGCCTGAAATTCGATTTTAAGGTAGAAAGGGGCTTAGAGAAGGAGTGCATGGGTTTCTGATTTGTACGGACCTACACAAGGAGGGAAATCAAAGGGACCTGTGTACATTTGAAGGGATCCAATAGGGATCCGAGAGCTAATTCATCTCCTCAGAAGAACGATCCTAGACCGGGAGGTCATGCGATTCACGTAGGAGGGGTGGGGGTTTGCATCAAAAGTATTCCATGATTTCTATAAATTATGAGGATATATCCCTTGACTTCTTAGTTTCGATGCGTTTAAATATTCTAACTGCCATGTACTCTGCCACCTATTGGAAATGAAGATCTGTTAGCCTGGAAATATGATTGGTAATCATTTGGTAGTGATTTCCTTCTTTGGATATCTAACTATTTAAACTATAAACAAAGTTAATGTAATATATTTCCTTATATCATTCGGATGGTGGAGATGATGTGGATAAAATTCCTGATTTTTAGCCTAGGAAAACTGCAATATTTGCACCACTTCAACTTAAGAATCTGGAAATGATCTAGATGTTGATCCTCTTCCTTAGAATATTCTATTTGTTGTTTTATTTGGTATTTAATTGCATCTGAATGCTAAAAACTCTGCCTAGAAGCCCGTGGTCAAATGAAAGATAAAATATGGAAGTGATTTTCCTAAAGCCACTCTGTAGCCCAAACCTGAGTTCCTTTAACTGCACACTATTCTTTCAGATCACTAGATTATTAGCTTCCAATTGCACAAGGACTATCCTATTATGCAAGATGAGGACCCTTTAAACATGCAATTGGCTATCATGTGCAATGTAGACACAACTTGCATTAAATCTTAGGCAAATCCTTGGCACCACAAAAGGTTCACAACAATACCAAGAACACAATTACTGAGGCACAAAATGAAATACAATTCTAACATCAAATCATGATAAGTGATTCCTAGTTGCAACGAGCCATCCTTCATCAAACTACTTCACATAAAATGCCATTTCAACAACATAATTCAGCATGCCAACAATTTCATCAATCAAGGCTTCCATATGTTCGATCAGTGACCCGAATAAAAATGCTTCAATGTCAGGGTTGAATGAAATTCCAACAATCTCTCCAAATAGATCAATTTCCTGGCTCTTAGTGTAATCCTACTACTATCATATAAATGCACAAAATTATTTTGCTTTGCCATGACCATAAAGTGGTCATCTGATGAAAACCGTATCGATCTTATAACACCCATGGAATGCAGAAGGCATGGCGAGATATCGATCATTTCCATCAACTATATCTCCCATCAAATATATGAACCCAACCTTGTAGATAGTTGGATGAGGATACATTTGGCATTCAACATTCACCTTTTTTCCTTTATTTCTACACATATTGCCACCAAAAAACCCACAACAATGATGATACAAATCACCAGAAATGCCAAGTTAAAAATGACCACAATTGAACAAAAATGCATTGGCTTCTTACAGAGCCTGCCATTCTCATGGGAGATTATCATCAGCACACTAAACACTTGAGAGCTTGTTGTCCACTTAGTATATGAAGAGGACATTCTCACAACTCCTGTGATCACACATGTCATTCTTACCTTGACACTTCAATTTCACCTGAGCGTACACTTTCATTTGACACCTGCTACTCGGCCTCGAGCTCTTTCATAGTTGATTGCTTTTTATTTCTTATTTAGTGCAATGGGAATTATCCCACATTGGCAGGGAAAAGAACCTTTATTATCTTTTATAATCGTCGATGGTTTCTTTATCAATCCATTCGACCAACACTTGTTGTTGGATTGTGGGCTCTGCCCTTGGTGCCTTGTGAATGGATTATGATTTGGATGCTTACATCAGTGCTCGGGAATTCATATGTTCACTTTGATATTGCTCTCCCTTGTAACTTACATATGATGTAACCTCGATGCATGTGGTGAATGATTGTCTCTTGAACTCGGGTTCTTAATGACTTATATAGCATGAAATTTTGGCCTTAAAGGCCAATTATGTTTTATTATAAAAAACATTACAAGCCCCACTATTTTATATTTTTATCAACAACATTTAAATCTTGCATATAAGCCCAAGAATCAAAATTCCAAATTGTTTACAAATAATCTTCAAAATTGTAAATGCAATACCAAGATTGCCAAGAAGTTTCAGTGAGTTGGATGAGAAGTTAATTTCAGTCTGACACTCGCTATAGAAATGGACTACTTTTGGTAGCTCCCCTGTCACATACGCTACTAGATTTGATATCTTTGCCCAACAGTTAAAATATTGAAACTGAAACTTTAGGTACTAATAAGATGTCATCCATATGTCATCTTTTGGTAGCCCCACAGAAGAAGAAGAACCACCAGAAGTACTAGAAGACCAAACCAGGAGCAAAGGACCCATCATACAAAATCAATATATTATAGCACAAGATTCTAAAAAAACCTAAAAAAACCACCTCCTTGGTTCAATGAACCCCACTACTTAATTCTTCCCCAAACTTCTATACTTGTGAAACATCAAAGTTAAAATATAACGTGGTAGAAGATCTGAATAAATTGAAATCCAATATTTTTTTGATGGACTTATGTAGAATTCCTCTACAAAAGGATTTGTTGTTATAGGCTTTAAAGGAGGATGACAAGTTTATGTTAAATCCAAATCCAAATCTAAGCACAGGGAAAGGTAACTCCAGGGAATCAGGAAGCCCAATGTAAACACAGTATCTATTGATAGGAAACCTTGCTCATCTCTCCCAGTATTTGTTTTTAACCTTCAAAATTTATAATATAAAATTTCACAACTATTTAGTTGGTTCTGATGCCTCCTCAAATGGCATGCCTCTTTCAATGTGCAAGACGTTGAATTCTACCCCTACCAAAAGTGACACACACATTATTCAACTATAAAAAACCTAATTTAAGTTAGTTGAGGAGTTGAAATATTTCATGTTTTGGATTGCCTCTAACCAAAATTTCCACCAAGTCATTGGCATCATCGTTGTGGATATTCTAGAAGCTTATGGGATATTGTTAAGTAGGGATTGGTCTGGAAAATTACATGGATATTTGAGCACATATTGGTCTCACTTATGTCTCTCATTAAAAGGGAACCCTAACATGATCAGGATAAACATATAAAAATATTTGAAACATACCGTCATTGACCTGGAAGCTCGTAATGAACCTTCTACATAAGTCATTGTCTTAGGAAATTATTCTTGTGACTCTGACTTTGGCAATTTATCACCATGCTTATCCAAAGTATTATTCTCACAGAAGTTAGAGTTTCCACTCCAGGAAAACTCAGAAATAATTGAGCGATATAGTAAACCCAAGCATAATCTTCATGTTCAGAGCTTAGAGGATCAAAATGAAATTCCAAAGGTGGAATTAAATAAGATAGTACCAGAATTCACTTATGAGATCTGGACTCTATTCTTTGACGGATCCAAATACCAAAAAGGAGATGGTGCAAGATGCGTTTTCATTGACCCAGTAGGAAGACACATTTTCTTATCATGTAGATTAGAGTTTGTATGCACAAACAATACCACTAAATACAAGGCATCGGTTCAAGGACTTAAGAAAGATATTGAACTAAACATCAAGGAACTAGTTGTCTTTGGCGATTTGGATATCATCATCAGACAGGTAAATAATACCATCCACTGCAATTCTCCTCACTTAAGGAATTATCAATAGGAATTACATCGGTTGATAGATCACTTTCTAGCATTTAACATCACAACAATCCCTCGAGTGAAGAATATACTTGTCGATTCTCTTACTACAACAACTTCAAGATTATGTCCCCTCAAAGATTATGAGGCTTCTAGGTTCACCATAGAATTGTTATACAAATATTCCATCCCTAATAACATCACCAATTGGACGGTATTTGAAGGGGATGAACAAATTATATCTTTCTTGAATAACAAAGAAAAATTCAAGGACTTGGCTATTGATGATGAGGTCTTCCAAAAGATACTCTCTAAGCATGAAGATGGAGAGCATAATGAAGGAAAGGAAAACAAATCAATTGAAACCAAACTTCACACCATGCCTAGGGGAATAGTCAACCTGGAAAACCTTTTCTATTTACGAGAGAAATTTAAACATCCTAAGAATGTCAAAACAAACAGTTCTTGTCCTACCTATGAAGTCATAAACCTAGGAATTGCCGATAATTCCATGAATATTAACCTAAGAAAATCACTATCTACCGAGGAAACAAAGGTGTACCTAAAGGTATTTAAAGAATATCAGGATGTTTTTTCTTTGTTCTACCAATATTTGAAAACATGTGATACTAGAATAATCCAACACACCATCCCACTTAGACCCGAGGTCAATCTATTTCAATAGAAACTAAGGAAATTTCACCTATCTTTGGAGCCCTTGATGTAGAAGGAGCTCAAAAAATTATTGGATGCCAAGATAATATTTCAAGTGAGTCATTTTGCATGGGTATCCAACTTAATTCTCGTTAAAAACAATTCAAGAGAAATATGTTTATGTGTAGATTTCATAAACTTGAACAGGGTTTCAACAAAACATAATTATCCCATTCCCCCCATGGAACAAATCTTGTAGAATGTGTCTAGGTCTGAAATTTTCTCACTTTTGGATGGATTCCAGGGTCTAACTAGGTTTTGGTATAAGAAGAAGAAAAACTAAAGACAACTTTCATGACTAAATGGGGTACGTTCGCCTATAAACGTATGCCATTTGGATTAATTAATGCCAAAGAAAATTTCCAAAGGGCTATGGATGTGACCTTTAGGGGATTGATCATTAAGTGCATGGTGGTCTACATATATGATGTCACTATTTATTCCAAGAATAGAATAGACCACATTGCTCGTCGTACCCAAATTTTTGAAAGGTGCAAGAAGTATGGGATATCCTTGAACCCAAAAAAATACCATATTTATGGTAGAACAAGGAAAACTCTTAGGTCATATTATTTCTAAAGATGGAATCAATACTGAAAATAAAATAATAAAGGTAATCTCACAGCTTTTGCTTCCTCACAATAAGAAGGCTATGCAATCTTTCTTCGGAAGGATCAATTTCATGAGGAAATTTACACCCGACTTTGCAGAAATAACCAAACCATTACAAAAGTTGGTATGCAAAAACACAAATTTCAAATGGGGTGAGGAAGGGAGAAATTCCTTTAATGAAATCAAGCTTCTATTTCTCAATCCCTTGTTCTACGGAGTCCCCATTTCAGCAAGGATTTTTTCTCTATACTTTTTCCTCTGATCAGTCCTTAGTCGTGGTCTTCACTCAAAAGGATGATGAAAATAATGAGGCCCCCATCTCGTTCATGAGAACAAACCTCCAAGTTTGTGAACTTAATTACCTAGCCATCAAAAAATAAGATGATGTTGTCTATAAGAAATAAACCACTTTAGATCCTATATCCTGAAGAACCACACCAAGGTTATAGTGCCCCACCTAGCAGTAAGGTCACTTTTAATGCAACAGTAAATGGGAGAAAGGAGAGGTAATTGGATGGTTTTCATTCAAGAATTCGATCTAGACATCAAACCAGGAAATATGGTTGTGGGCCAAGGGTTGTGTAAACTGGCCACAAAATCCCAAGACCTAATAGAATTAGAAAATTCGGGTTAGGGTAATGAGTTCTCCTTATGGTGTAGTGGAATAATGTATATCCCACCAGGTAGGACTCCTGGTATATTGACTTATCCTATTTCTTGCATCATGGTACTTTCCCTGAACACTTAAGTCCCGGAGAGAGGAGAGAACTTATGCTAAAATCCCCTCATTATCGTCTCATAAATTCCATGATTTTTCGTAGGAATTATGACGACGTGTTACTAAGATGTCTTGAAAAAGAAGATGTTGAGATGGTATTAAAGGAACTTCATGATGGTCCTGCAAGGGGACACTTCACAGGATAAAACACTTCTCACAAAATCTTGAGGGAAGGATATTATTGGCCAAGTTTATTTAAATATGTTCACACATATGCTAGAAAATGCAAAGTTTTTCAAACGAGTGTCGGAAAAGAGAAGAAGGAATCCATCCCATTGCAACAAGTGACAATTTATATACCCTTTGAGCAATGGGGAATATATATTATAGGATAAATAAATCTGAACTCATCAAAACAACACAAATACATACTAACAAGGACTGATTACTTCACAATATGGTTGGAATCTATTCCCCTTACCCATGTCAATGACAAAGTAGTGATACAATTTATAGAACAACACATTATGACAAGGTTTGAGGTGCCTTCAATTTTGGTATTTGATAATGCTACATGTTTTTCCTCTACTCTCTTGATTTGATTTGCTCTAGAGAAAGGAATTATTATGAGATACTCCACTAACTATTACTTGCACGAAAATGGTATCACCAAGTCAACTAATAAAAATATGGTAAGGATCCTCAAGATTACAGTAGTAGAAAATCACTATAATTGGCACAATTCACTTCAAAATTCTCTATGGGCTGACGGGGCAACGCCTAAGGAAGCCCTAGGGAATTATCCTTATTTTTTGGTGTATGGAAAAGAATTTATTCTTCCAACTAACCTGTATCTCCCATCCTTTCAACTTTCCTAACCCTCAAGAAAGAAATCCTTATCCATCATGCAAGAAAGAATAAATACTCTCCTAATGGTTGAAGAAGAAAGACAATGAGCTAGGAGGAATTTTGTAGCCCACCAAAAGTTTGTTAAAATATTGTTTGATAAACACAAGGTTGGGGACAAGGATTTTTAAGTACGAGATTTAGTTCTCAAGTGGGATAAAATAAATGAGCCAAAATGGAAACAATCGAAGTTCCAAAACCTATGGCTTGGATCCTTCCAAATTGCTGAGAAAATTGGGGTAGGAATGTATTGTTTACAAAATCTTAGTGGTGAGATTGAAAATCTCCCTACTAATGGCAAATTCCTAAAGTGTTTATTTTCATGGCTACCTCTGAAGAAGTCTCTTGTACTATAGTTTACATTTTTTTCCATTCATTTTTTTTTTTATTAGCTAGGTTGGCATTCTCTTTTCATCTTATCTTTCTTTTGTTTTTTATTTTGTTCCTTGCTTTGGTTTCATTTTTTTGATTTATTAGTGCGATTACGAGGGTGTTCTGTGTTAAAATTGTGGCATAATCTGTTTAACTTGGTTTTATATTTCTCAATCTTTCGACATCACAGACACACTATGGAATGCTTACAAGACCAGAGATTCCAACACACAAATAATTCACATTTATGTATACAAATTACTAAGGGATTAAACATTTGATCACCTCATGGACAGGAAACATTGAAGGAAATGGACTAGAAGATGGTGTATTTGATGTCCCAAGTAGAATAGATTGGGATCTCACACTATTTAGGAAAGGAAGAAAAGAAAGGAATAATTTTTTTTTTCTTCTACCAAGAAACAAATATCCTCCTCCCTAATTCTTTCTTGGCACTTGTGCAATAATGTTAGATACAAATGAAAAGAAAAAAAATGGTTTTCATAATAATCCAGAATGTACAATCGGGGAGGGCATGCAGATATCTTTGTTGGGACTATGGATGCTCGCTAGAAGCGGAGCAAGGTCTGTGATATTGGAGTGACTCTGTCGGGGCTATGGATGCCTGCGGGAGCAAAGAAACACCATGGTGAGGTTCTTAACTTTGAAAAACAAACAACATAGTGTCTTTATAAGCAGCTATGAGTTCCAACTCACCTCTCCTCAAGTGTATATGAGTTATTGGTTTAGTGGGACGAGGCATGAAATCAAGAGAATCCCCATAAGTGACCATCATGAATAATCCTCGGGTTACGTGTATACATATGTTTGAATCATTTGTGGGTCATTTTATCAAGTTGAAGCCAAACTCTCAAAGGATCTGATCAAAACCTATAAGAGGAGAAACAAAGATGTTAGTTTCTACCAATGAATCACCATTTTTTGAGAACTCAAAAAACCCTCAAAACTTTAGAAAATTTTGGGGTACCACTTTCTTTTAATTTCATCCATATGCTTTTATTTTCTCATGACCATGACAAGTTTGTGATTTGTTTATTTTGTTTCGATTGTACTAGACGATCCTTGATCTTTGAATGAATTATCATTGGAATAGAGGGAAGGATGGATAGTTTAGACACTGAAAAAATGATAGTTTTCAACACTCAACATTTCAAACTATCAAATTTCTTATCAAAAAAGTTGTTTTTTTCTGATGTCCCATGGTCACCTCTTAAGAGTTCTGAAGCATATGAACGTTGGGTGTGGACCACGAAAACATACAAATGTGACAAATAAGAGAATATCCCCTTGGAAATGTCGGCGCCGATAAACATCGGGCATGGGTCATACCAATGAACAAGTGTGCATCAATAGACAATGGATAGAGGTAATCGTCGATGTCAATGTTACATTGGTCGTCAACTCCCAAAATCACAGATTACAAGATATGCCAAGGAATATCTCGGTTTGAACACTGACAAATGAAATATCCTTGAGATCATGATTGTCTCATCAACTCAAGAGGCCATCCCAGTCGTCGAATTTTTAGGGTAAGCTTCACCCTAGGGAAATGAGACATAGAGATGCCTAGATATGTTACATGTCACCTCACCTTGTCATTCACCGTGTAGGAACTTGTTTCACCACTCTGTCAACCACGTTGACATTAGAACACCATGAACTACAGAACATGATACCTCAACACATCACCCAGGGAATCCAAGTCACCAAGATAGTTATCAAGCCATGTTCACTGCCCACAATGAGCATGCCATGTCAGGATCCATGTCACCATGAGAAATTCACAATGGCCATCGAGAAATTGAGTGGGTTGATGAGAAATCTAAAGAGGAAGAAGTTGAAAATGACCGAAACCAATGTTACATCGGTCGTCGATGAGTTGGTAAGAAGTTACACCATGGCCCATGGGATTACAATTGTTGATCGTTGATATCCCACCGACGTTGGAAAACCAAGATCATAAACTACAATTTTAACATGTAAACTTGCAACTCGTTGATCAACAACGACTCTTCAACGTCAACAAACTAGAACCCTATATTGGTCATTTATACATACTAACACTTATGTCGATGATAGATTAATGACATAATTTGTTGCATCATGGGTCATCTACGTGACACTCCCATCCACAATTTCGACCTACCTGAATTATCCATGTCAGCAAAGGGGAGCCCCGAAACTTCAAAAGATGTAATGGGTGTTCCATGCCAATACCTTGAAAATATCGTCATAGGAAGTTATGCAAGACTATATTTTTTCTATGTTGGTATCAACAATCATCACTCGAACCGTAGAACAGGGGCATGCCCCGATCCCTGATCTTATCAATCATGCATGCCAACCCATCACTATTTTAAATCATCGATGAACCAACCGAACATCCATTCATGCCACCAATATACAACATGCAATAAATCCAAATTATGGCATTGATGACATATAATCCCTGAAGATCCATAAGTATTTTGTTGTACTCGGCCACAATAAATCCATATGGGATTGATGGAAACACACTATTTGAATTCGATGTGGTTTGAATATCTTATCATGGTTTTCATAGAGCAGTTGAGACCTTCTTGTTATGAAGAACTCTTGAGTAACCAGGTGTTTCGCTTGAAGCTAAATTTTGTCGGGATTTATGTAAATATCGGCATTGGTAAGTACTGAACCAAAAAAACTCCATATTACACAAGTATTTGGTCTAGATGATAAATACTTTTTTTCAGTGTTGTGTAACAGACATAGAACTAAGCTAATTTGTTTTCTT
The DNA here is from genome assembly GCA_000966675.3 of Picea glauca. Classification (NCBI taxonomy): domain Eukaryota; kingdom Viridiplantae; phylum Streptophyta; class Pinopsida; order Pinales; family Pinaceae; genus Picea; species Picea glauca. The sequence continues at coordinate 473,238 of JZKD02S2013263.1, forward strand.
GTAGGAAACATGCCTCCTCAAAGACCAACAACTTGTTAATCATTGAAGATGTTGAAGGGGAAGAAGATCCTAGTTGGAGAAGCTTCTAGTCTTGTGGTTTCTAGAGAATTGGATTTCACGCCCAAGGTGGAGCCTGTGATTAAAATGTCACAAAAGAAATCGCCAGATCAACCACCACTCTACAAGGATATGGATACAAGAATGAAAACGAAGGTACCCATGCTGTCCTAGCTTGAAATTTACAATAATATTCATCATGGTGATTTTCCTGAATTCAACCCCCATAGTGACCCAAAAGTAAGATTCTTGGAAAATCAAGTTTTCCAAAATATCAAATTATCATCCATGTACATGGTATCTTCAATAACCCCGGTTTTACCCTACATAGAAACCTTATAATTGATAATTAATCACACCCAAGCTGACAAGTGAGTGATTAATGATGTGAATGACCAATGTGTTGTTGTTTTATTTCTAATGGAGGTCAACAAGTATTACAAACTTAGGGAACCTGAAGTTCTACTTAACACTGACTTCGTGGTTAAGTTATATGAACAACACAACACCATTCAACTTTTGGCATCCTGGTGGAAAGAACATAGAAAATTTGTGAACAGAGCATATGGATGGTACAACACTATAAACCTGAGGGAACCATATATATTCCTCATGACCTTGATATGTTGGTTGTACGGGGAAATGGACTGCTCCAAGTTTTAAGAATCTTGGATGCCCCTAGCCTATACAATATCCATATCCAGAAGTGTCTTCAAATGGGGCGTCGTAATATCTAAACAATTGATAATTACGGTTGAGAAAACACATAAACCAAAAGTAGAAGAAATCCCTTGCTTCTTCATGGTCTCATACCTCTTAGATGCAATTTTTTCTAGAAATGTATTTCCATGGATGGGGTTAAGATGGAATGTCTCAGAATTAACTGTCCATGTTTATTTTAGCTTCTTATGGGAGAATATGTATAAAAATTCTTATGTTGCAATCTGTGATGAATTTTTGGCTAGGGTTTATTTAATAATATTTAAATAGAATTGTCCAAGGATTTTCGAGGAAACAAGAAAGGTTATATACAGAATAGGGAATTGGTATTTATAGGAAAGGAGTACCTATATCAGGATTTTCGGAGCCACCGAGGCATCACACCTCCTACTAGCCTATGTACCAAACATGCTAGTCTTGGAAGAAATTTGTTACCAGACCATTCTACAAGGTTTCAATGCTTCCTTAGTAAAATACAATAAAAGAGAATTCATCCCATATGGATTCTATGTAGGTTACCACTTGGTAAAATACTCAGAACAAACAAGTATCCCAAAATCAAATGGATTATATGTTCTACACTGGCAGGTACATGAAACATGACCCAAAAGGTCTAGTTTCTCAACACATTGGTCAAGTGGTATCTCACTGGTTGCATGCACATGACACCTTTGAGAATGAGATCTTCAGTAAAAATACCCTAGATTGGGAAGAGATCCTATAGAAGAAAGAGAAACCAGATCTTACCCATTTCAAAGCTATGTCAAGAGATGAACAAAAAGAATGAATGGAAAAAATAGTTGGAGTTGTTATATAGGAACAAAATGAGAATACAAAGAAAGTAGCAAGGAGAGTTGAAGCACAACGACCCCTGGAAGAGGCTGAGAGAATTTTTTGAGAGCACGGGGAAAATCCCACTCTTCAAGAATTATAACCACCGATAGTGATTCCATGGACATGCATATGGTAGGAGGACACTCCTGCAAGATAAACTTCACCTACAAGGAACAATGAACAAATTGATAAAGGTCAGGTACAAGTGGAACAATAAGGACCTGGATCAAAAACTGAGGCCGTGATAGTGACATTAGGCCCAGGTATACTAGCACCAATAATCGCTAACCCAATTACAATATATGATGATGACATTGAGGATTTGGACACTACAATAGTTCCCATTGTAAATGAAGCTAACATAGAGGTATTAGACATCTGACTATCTCAAGGACTGCAGGCCTTGGATATGGGGACAAACCTGAATACAGTATAAAGAATTACTACTCCCTCGGGGAAAATGTCACAACCCCAAGATGAAGGAGGAGGCGATCAAGTGATAAAGGAAGAGGAACAAGATACAAAGGGTGCCACCTCAGTAGGAAAAGGAGAGACACATGAAAAATACCAAGAGGGAGCTATGGAAGATAAATATAAAAGTAATAACAAGGGCTATATCCTATAGGAAAAGACCCCATATAAATAAGAAAGTGAGGATAATTCATATCGTGGAAAAAAAGGTTTTTCCATTGCATTTCACCCCCATACTGACGAGAAAACAAAGTTTTTCAACCATACTATGATCCACTCCCTTTACAACTATTTTTCCAAAAACAAATAGTGGGATTCTTATCTACATATCATTAATCATAGCTACAATAAGTCCATGCATTCCTCCATTTGTGTCTCTCCCTTTTAGGTTTGTTTGGGATTTTAGACCCTCGCATTCTTAGAGATGCCCCTCACTCTCCCATCTTTGAGGTATGCATACTAGCAACATGAGAAACAATCAACACAAATTTTCATTCAAAATATAGCATAATGCCATTCCCAAGTAGTAGTTTCCTTGTAAGTAGCCCAAGAACACACAAAAAAGAGGCACGATAAACATCATGAGCCCTTGGTATTTCATCCAGGAAATCATGTATGGCTATTTCTAGACAACAAACTCTTCAAAGGACAACACCATAAGTTTCACCCACTACGTTATGTCCCCCACACAGTTCTGTACATAATTGGCGAGAACACCTATCACTTGGAATTTCCCTCACAACTCGACATCCACAATGTTTTCAATGTGAACAATCTCAAGCTCTTTGAGACACCACTCCTTGAAGAAGTAGTGACATTCCATCATTTGATGGACATTGTTTCATGTTTTCAACCGCCTCTGCTCATAGATGCCATTCTAGATTACAAGACCCGGACCACTCACCAACAAAAATATGTTTCCTATATTGTGGGTTAAAAGGGACAAACACCAACTTAGGCCATGTGGATGTATACGATGACTTTGTAATGCTCCTTCTCTCACTTGTTGGTGGAAGTAGGGACACTTCCAAATCTAAATAGGAAGGAATTGGGCCACTGGGAAGGGCGCACCCCTTCCTTTACCACTAAAGATGAGAACACTTAGCAAGTTGTTAGTAATTTATATTGTAAACTTCCCTTTCCAATATTGTTGAGAATGACACTTCTTAATAAAGAGTTAGTATGTCATTTGCGTCATCTAGTTATATTGTAAACAACCCTCACTAGTCTAGTTGAGTAGGGTGCTCCATAATTATTGTTAGTATGTCAGTTTGTGTCAATTAGTGGCATTGTAAACAACACTCACCCGTCTTATGGAGCAAAGCACTATATAATAAAGAAATAACTTCCATTGTAACAACTAATAAGGGAAAGGGGGAAAATTCCCATCTTAATAAAGGGAGCCCCTCTTTTACTGAATAGATTGATGGTCATTTTCTATTTAATCTTGTCTTCTCCATTGTGTATGCTCTGCATCTTTTTGTTGTTCATCAATCTCTTTGTTTTGTTTTCTAGTGAAGACTGTGTTATTGTGTGTACTTTTAGATATCCATTTTAGATCAAACTAGATACTAAATCTCACCCTTATTAAATTATTTTAATCCTTTTCCTTTCATCGTTAGTAGACAACAACTCCTCACTTCAAAAATTCTGATCCTTTTAATCTCATCACTTTTAATTACTTCATCTCTATCATGCTTTTGATATATTTCTTAGAATCACAATGAGCTTTACCATAATATTTTTATCTATTTCTCATCCCTTCTTATTATTATGTGTCCACCCTTGTACCGCCTCTTTTACTAGTGCATTATAACACTATTAGTATTCCTCTACTAAATACCTAATATCAACGACTACTTCTACTAATTGATCATCAAGTTTACTATATTATTAATTTATCCATTCCTATCCTTTATCTTTTATCACTTCTCTCATTAACCCACTAAAAACTACATTATTACTCCTTCATCGAATATCTAATCTAGATGGATAACTCTTTTAACTTGTTAATTTTTCCATATCTATTGGTTACGTTTTATCACATCTTTTATTATCCCTTAAAAGATCTATTATTATTCCTTTCATATTACCTAATCTCAAAGGCTACTCTTATTAATTTACAATCTTTTCCATTTCTATTTGTTATATTTTCTTTCTCGTGTAATGATCACTGACCATCCTTCCTCTATATTTACAAGCCTCGACATTTTTTTCTAATCATACTAGCTCATTATTTCCTTGATGATAGGTGGAGTGTCCACTCTAAAAGTTGGACATTCCAAAACCTCTCACACAATTTTATATAGAAAAAAATTAAACTAATATAACTATCTATGGAAACCTACATACTCAGAACTAAAATGTTTTCTTTTTAATTGGAAGAAAAATTGAAAACTAAAAACCAAAACAAAAAATGAGCATTGGTCGAGCCACTCCTTTAAGGAGTGACTGCTAGGGGAGGGATGAGTAGGCATGGGGCATAGTAGGGACAGTGGGTTGGGGGTAAATAGGGGGAAATGAGGTGGGGGGGATTTCTAGGAATTGGGATGGGGAGGAAATTTGGGGATTTCGGGTGGGGAGGGAGCAATTCCCAGAAGCACCCCCCTCATTAAAATGCTCAATTTTTGTTTTCAACTTCTTGATTTTTTTATAAACTTTATAAAATTATGTTATAAAATGTTTTTTTGTTTAATGTTTTCTATGATTTTTTTTTTAATATTTTATTTTAATGATTTTTGGGGGAACTTTTGAGGGTTTTTAGTTTCTCTATGTTTTTATTTAATTTTATCATTTTTTTTAATGATTTTGTTTGTGATGGTATTGTGATTTTAGGAAATGTTTTTTAAAATGTTGCAATTTTAAGCACAAAAAGGGGGGCATGGGGGTTTCTACTGGTATCACATGTTTTCAATTTGGGGGTTGATTTTAATATTGTAGTTGAGAGGGTATTGGTTTTCATGGCCATAGTGTCAAACAAGTTGTATTGTTAACCCTAAAAAACATTTGGCTTTGCCAATAGTAATAGTGTTTGTTTCAGAGGTCAACTTTAAGGTTTTCATATACTAGTTTCCATAACATGATTTCAAATAAGTTGTAATTTTAACCCTGAAGAAAATAGGGGTGATGCCATGAATACCACTTTTGATTTGGGGTCGATTTTAAGATTTTCATATGCAATTTTACAGGGATTTCAATCCGTAGTGGAAAATTCTTATAATTCTAACCTCAAAAAACAAAATATGCTACCACTTTTTTATTTCAACGTTGATTTTTGTGTTTTTGATGCAAAATTATGAGTTTTGAGGTCTATAGTTCTTATTTTGAGGCCACATTTATCATTAACCTGGTAACTATATTTTTCTTGGAAGATGCAACTAATATATTCTATAAATGTTATCTCTGATATAAATATGCAACTAGGGAAACTTTTAGACTTATGTTTTTCAAAATTAGTTTTTGGAAAACCCTTCTTGTGTTTTTCAAAATTGGTTTTTGGAGAACCCATCATGTACTCATATTTATGGAACCTTACATTTCTCATTTTCCCTAGAAGTATTTACTTTCATATTTCAAAGAGAAAAAGAAGAAAAGCATACATAGATTTTCTTAGCATCCCAATTCACTTTCCCATAGATAGTGTCTTTATTGTAAAATATTTTTCAGTAAGTTTTTCCCATGTAGTAATGACATATGTCTGTAAGATAAGATGATTTATTTTGGTATCAATATCCAATAATGTGTATAATGTGGTTTAGGTCGTTTATTCTATATAAATTTTCTAGATCCTTAATCGATCCCATGTAAGATTGTAAATGATATCCAATGGCATTTAAAATATTCTAGTTATCTTGTAGATTATATATATATATATATATATATATATATATATATATATA
>JZKD02S2013275.1:28940-40197 GCA_000966675.3 Picea glauca
TGAATTATCAAGTATAAGTTTTTGCATAACAGGTTTCCCTTATTGCAGAGATTTATAAATCATATAATTGTTATGATTTTTTATGTCTTGTTTGTCCTGTAAACAACTCAAAGAATATCACAGCCTATCGTTTACGAGAAGCTTCTGGATTAACCGGTCCGAGTTTCCTTCCTCTGACCAGCTTCGAAGTCATCATACACAAGACAAATTGGGAGCACTTCCAGGTCAGTTAGTCATATGTTTGTTTAGTATATTATTAGTAGTTTAGTTAGATATATATATGTGTGTTTAGTATATTAGATTGTTTAGTTTCAGTAAGTTTTATTTCTTGTTTATAAATTATAAAATCAAAAAAAGAAATACCTTTCTCTGTCATAGGACAGATTGCAAATGAGTTTTACAGGTTTTATTCAAATCTGCAAGTTGTAGATAATGTACATTTGTGAATAAGTTATAATGCAATTAGTAATTAAATAGTTAATTAGTAGAGTTACTGTATTAGTAATTAGTAGATTGTATTTATATAGTTAGTAGAGTATTAGTTAGTAGTTTGTATATTTAGATAGTAGATTAGTTAGTTTGTTTAATAATTAGATTAGTGTATTAGTTTGTTTTATTTAGATTAGTTAGTTTAGATTAGTTTTCTCTTTGGTTTTCTTCGAACCTTAGAATGGCCAACGGAGTCGTTAAACCCGTCAGGGTGGTCCATTCCAAACGGCTTGGGTTATTTAGACAACCCCAGACCGGTTCCACTCTCTCAGTTGACGGACGGTCAATTTCGCCCGTCAACAAGTCCAAAGCAGCTAAGTACAGGAAATAATCTCGACTATAATCGGGTGGAAACATAAGTGGTTTACGGGTTAAGAGGAGTTTCAAAGCTTCAAAGGCTTTGTTGGTAGTGTAGTCCCATACAAAATCATAACCTTTATTAATAAGCCGAGTAAATCCTTTCGTTAATTCAATGTAGTTGGGAATGAATCGACGTAAAAAGTTTGCCTTCCCTTGCAAACTTTGGAGATGGCGTAGTGTGGAAGGAGGAGGTAAATTTAGGATAGCCTCAACCTTCAGGGGTTCTACTCTAATCCCATGTATAGACATGATAAAATCAAGAAATCGTCCAGACTCCACACAAACAACGCATTTGTGTGGATTCAATCGTATGCGATAATAACGACAATGTAGTAAAATGGCCCTAGATGTGTCGGGTGATCTTGATGACTCATAGAATGTGTCGGTAGATCATCTAGATTGGGCTAGACAATGTTCTTAATGTCATGAAAAGCGTAAGACATGGCGTGTTGAAAAGTTGCACCAATATTTTTTAGGCCAAGAGATAGTTTCCAGTATACGAAGGTTCCCCAAGGTAAAATAAACACAGTCTTGTGTTGATCTGTAGGAAAAATATTGATTTGATTATAGCTGGGGAAACTGTCCATCAAGGAGAATATTTCACTCTTGGCATAGTCTTCAACAATCTGGTCTTTGGGACAAGACTTGTTTATATCCCTATAATCTACACAAACACAGATCATTCATTGTTTCTTGTTAATCGGAACAAGATTGGACACCCAATCGGTCAAAGCCACAGGATAGACAAAGCCAGCCTTAAGAAAATTTTCAACTTCAAGCTTAATAGCAGCAGCTTTACGTGGATGTATTGGGAGAAGTCTATGTCAAACGAGCTTAGTGTCCAGGTAAGTCTTAATCTCATGAACAACAATATCAAGATCAATACCAAGCATCTCTTCGTAACTCCAGGCAAAAATGTCACGGAATTCTTGAAAAAAGGTTTTATAAGTACGGATCTCATCAGTAGAACATGAGGCACCGACGTGAACATTTTCCACTACCCCGAGTTTAATCGAGATGTCAAGAAGGATGTCAAGATTCTAGGTTCGATCCCTAGTATGGTTGCCAATTTTGTTATCGAACTAATCAGTAAGTGTGGACACAAACATACCTCTCTAACTTCCACAGGAAACTAGAACAAAACAAAACAAAATGCATACTTTGCCTTAAACTGCATTGTCATATAAACTAGTTTAGTGAGGTACAAGTGGCATACCTTTTAAACAACGCTTGATCCTCGCTAGTTTCGTCCTTGTAGCTCCTTGGGTTTGCAGAATAGTAAGCCTGTATAAGAATAACAAACTAACAAAGAGGGAAAACAAAGATATATATATATATTAATGAAGTCTATGTATAAAATCAAGGAATTATACAATAGAAGTCGAGATGCTTTTATGGGGAATAAATGTATTGTTGTATTAAATTTAATGGAAAGTGGAGAATACAACACATGCCTTGATGTTGCAAGGTCCCCTTTCAATGGCTCTTTTCTTCAACACACATATCTTTTCTCCAATGCCTTGAATGAAGAAGATCCACAATTTGACTTGAAGAACTAAAGCAAATTTCTCAAGCATAATCTGTAGCAGAACTCTCCATGCAAATCTTAGCCTATTCAACCTTATCCTTTTCCATGAGAAATCCCTCCTTATATAGGGTGAAAGAGAGATGGGTGAGGATATTAGGATGATCCCACTAAATCAAAGAAGCGAGTAAGATCCAAACCGTCAGAGGCCACCTCACCTTTTAGAAGATTCCCTTCTAGAACATACGTGAATTTTGGCTTTTCCTTGGCTTTAAGCATTGTCACACCTTATGCACAAGCATCATGTGATGACATCGTAGTCCATTTTTAGGGCAGAGTGCGACGATCATGCATCATCACACCCCATGCATATAGCAGGGTGTGACGACCTTCCTTGTTATGGTATTTGGAAGAGGAAAGCAAACCACTCTTCTCATGGATAAAGTCTCTTTTAATATTTTCAGGGAACATGAACACATGTAGTCAGTTGATCACTGAGGTGACCAAAATAATGTGTAACATACATGAATTTTCATTAAGTCATCAATGATTCCATGCAATGAGAAATAATGTTCCATTTGAGTGACCCAGCTTGTGGGGTTTAAGCCATCAGATTTATTCACCTTGACTTTAGGAAGACACGGGTCATGAGTAAGGGGGTTAGAATGAAATTCCATGGAATGGGATAGGTCAAATCCCTCTTGGTATTGAATGTGTTCATGGGAGAGAGTATCATTGGATTGATGAACCCATGCGATCAAGGATTTCATTTTGGTAGAGAGGGCATAAAGTGTAGTGAGCTTGGAATTTATGGTGACAATGTTTGAAGTAAATTGATTGAAATTGTGATCGTTTTTATCTTGGGATACTTTAGATGCATTTTTAAGGTTGGTGAAGGACTTGACCAGGGAATTGATATAGTTTTCAAAGTCTTGGTTTTGTCCATAGGAACGATAATATGGAAAGAATAGGGTTGGTGGGTCTTCACAAAAGGGATTATGAGGGAGTGGTATCACCAAAATCAACACGGAAAGGGGAATCTAGTGAGAAGGGTCCCAAAGAAGGGTGTCGAGGAGGGTGGGTGGGTCCACACAAAAAAGGATTATGAGAGAGGGATACCACGATGATCAGTGTGAAGATATGAATCTAGTGGGATAGGTCCTAAATAAGGGTGTTGGTGGGACCACTATACTCTTTTTTTAACTTATGCAGATCTATACTCATGTCTGAATAATATTGCATTGACATAATTCCTAAAGTATTAATAGTGAATATTTTGTAGGAATTTTGCGGCCTGGATGCAGGAAGTAGGGTTTCCCACACTCGATGTGCAAACTTTCAGCATTGCGTCTATTCTATTTTATTTCGGAAACAAGAGTTAGGGTTTTGAGGGTTCCTAAGGACAAGGGAGTGTCCAATGTTATAGCTCTTTGATATACCAATGGGGTGTTGACAATTAAAATCGCAACAAATTTCTTTCCTGCAAAGTATTTCTAAATCCTATTATTATAAGCTAACAGGATAAATAATACTAGTAGGTGAGACCCCCTTGTAGATTGGAGATCAGATCTAGTTCTCATTTAATGTTTGTTCTGTTGTTCGACACTGCTTACATGGTTGATGAAATCTTGGTTTGATTGGCATATGAATAAGGCATGTTATGTGTTGGTTCTCATTGCGACAAGTAGATGATGGATAAAACATGTTATGTTCTAAGCTCTAATCTCATGTTACGATGGCCTATGTTGTTCACTACTACCATTGCTATATGTTCCTGGATTCGTTACTTTGACACTTGCACAATAGACATGTTAGTAACAATACATAAGAAAAATTGAAAAGAGACAAAAGAAAGATAAACAAATGCAAAAGGAAGAGGTTATACTATACTACACTACATGCATGGAAATTAGAATGATTGTTGTTAATCTTAGCTAGCAAGATTAATAGCTATGCGATTTTATTGAGTTATATAGTTGATATTCATATGGTATAGTTTGGAAATATATGATGTGGGTGGCACATTTGACAAGTGATAGATGCTAATTCCAATGCATGGTTTAATTGAGTTAATGGGAATCTTGCTTGTGTGTACTAAGGAATTAATGGACTGGGGATGGAGGCGACGTGCATTTACTGCACATCACCCTTACTCCTTCCACTGGCCGCCACCCTAATCAACTATTGTTCAACTGTGTTGTTGTGGTTATGCTCTGACTTTGTAGTAGAGGGAGAACCGCTTGGCCAACTCACGTTTTAAGGTGATTTTGATTACATGCATGTCTTTTTTTTCCCATCCATGAGTCTGCTCTGGTTATGAAATAGATATTGGCTCGAATGTATGGGTTTGCGCTTTCCTTAAGTATGGAAACTGTGTAAAATTGTGATTTTTGGAATGAATCAGTCGTGGCTTTCACTGCAATAATGTTTTGAGTCACAGTTTTATTGGTCGTCCTGAGTGTTAGAATCCATAGAGGCTCTCTGTCATCCTTACTGGTTTTAGTTGGAGGGTTTCGTTGGCCTAGAATGGTTGGTTGTCTTCACGCATTCGTATCCAATACTCAGTCTTGGATTTTATGGGGTTTAATGGGTTTGAAACGCCTTGCGTCACTACGCATTATTCACTATGGGCATTGGGTTGTTCTTGCTACTATTGGTCGTGTAGTGGGTTACGTTTCTTCTTCCCGACTCTGCTTCATCTCAAAGTTATTAGTTGGTTGGATGGGAGAGCCATGAGGGTTATACCCTATGTGTTCTAAGTATCGTTACAAGGGCCAAATGGAGCCTTTCTCCTTTGTTCATATATTCTCCTGTCATGGGATTTGTCACCCTGTCCATGAAGTCAATTGTGGTATTTCTTGTGTGTGCACCGTTGGTCTTACAGGTTTTCACCATCAAGAAGAGTCGAGTCTAGCCTCCCTATGTTGGGCCACCAATAAAACCCTTGATTCCTCAAGTCTGAGTGTTGATAGAGGAGTCGTTATGGCCTGTCGGGTGCACTGTTGGTAGTTATGGATTGGTGGTGTATTTTTGACAGAGTGGATTACTGGCTCACCCCATTGATTATGTGATAGTCGTGTTGTTTTTGTATCTAATCACTACGATTGTTATTATAATTGGATGGATAATCTCAGCATGGTTAATTGGATGATTTGTTAGATCAAATACATAGTCATTGTCCTTGTGTTTATTGAATTGATAACCTAGCATTGTTTTTAATTGATTAATTCACAGCAATTCTTCATGCGTGATGTGTGGGTATGTGTGGCATCCCTACAACATGAGTTAATGACTACTACGACTGTGTGTTATTAATTGCTAAATGGGTTATTGCAATCATGATGACTGTGGAAATTCCATCCACTGTATATGTTATGGTTATTTAGGGATGGGCACAATTTGTTACATAGTATGGTTTTGGTTGAAGTATAGATTTGAGCAATATTGTTGTTGCCTCCTTGTGTTGGGTTGAAAGCTCGACACGATAGGTTGAGTTAGTAATACCATGACTGTATGTTTAAAATTGACAAATGGGAATGTTGCAATCGTGTTGATTATGGCATGGTTTTCCAATGTGTTTGTTATCGATATTAATTGATTGTGCCATTATAGAAGGTCACGGGTTTTTGAACATGGCTTTATTGCAATTTGATCGATTTGTGTTGTAAAATCGGGCCTGTTGTCGATGCCTCATTGTATTGGATGGATAGCCCGGCATTTTGAATGTTTAGAGTCAAAGAAAATTGGAATTTTACAATCATAGAAATACACTTGCGTTTGGTCGAATGGTTTTGTGTATCCCACAGCATAGCGTGAGTTGAAGTGGTGATTGTTCTCTGTGTGATTAAATGGCAAGTTAGGATCTTGCAATTTGGATATGAATTGTGGTGTCGATTGTCCACAATGTATGTTAAATGAATACCATGCTTTTTAACAGTGATAGGCATTGGTGTTGTGACAGTATAAATTTGTTGCAATTCAATTTTTAAATGATTAAAAGACAAAATCGAGCACGACATTTGAGTTTGTATTTGATGATTGAAATAATTCGTGGGCAGTGGTTGATTTTGATGTTGAACAGAGTGGAAATAGTTTATTGTTTATGCATTTGGGAATTGTTTGGAAATATTAAATGGATAAATGAGGAGAAGAGCTCCCCTACAGGCTGTTGTGGAATGCATACTATATGTTTTGATGATACTATGTTAAATATTTGGTTACAAGAGTGAGAAAGTTAAATATGAAGAGTTGTTTGGACAATACACAGTAATTGTTTGGGGTCTTAGTGGTCATTTGGTTGGTGTGTTTCCTTTTGCAGAATGGTTTTATGGATCACATAATTAATTTTATGAAAAGTAATCTCTCTCCTTCCCTACCATTATTTCTCTTTCCACTAATTACAACCTCCTCGCCTTCCCACATTCATTTTTCACTCTCTATTCTAAAATTAATTACAGTCAAGAAAAAATTATGTATTGAAATAGTTTAAAGTCGTTGGATTACAGTGGTGTTCTGTTTGGTTCCATTACAGTTGATTGTTGTGGTCTTTGAGCAATAATTGTGTTTCTTTCCCCCTCATTTTATCATTTTTTCTCTTAATACAAGCCCCTCGCATATCCCAAGACCTTTTTTTCACCCCCTGTTCATTGACGACAGTTAAAAAAAAATTATGGATTGGATTGCATGAGCCTAATATGTTGCTAAGCCAAAATCTATTTCATATTTTTAAAAGAGTTATCATGTATGGTTGTTTAAAATACTATTTGCTAATCCATCATGCATGCAGGAATGATTTTTTCAGCCAAAGTAGCCATGGAAGAGGCAACCGAGGGAGAGGTAATTGGAACAGAGGCCCAAGAAGCCCAAGGTTCTCCATACACTTTGGTGTTGACTCACAAGAGCTAGAACAGTTGTCTCAGGCCAGATTTTTCAATTGGATTGGACAATGAATGGTCCAACCTAGGCCTGAAAGGCCTCCTTTCCAAGCTCCACAAGCCCCTAGTATTCTCGTGCACCCTCATGTCTCATTGCAACCCGAGGTTCCCAAAAACAACAAATGGCAAGAGATCGTCCACCCGACAATCTCCCAACATCGTGGCTGGCCCAATTTTTCCCTACCTTATCCCCCGCCTATTAACCCCATTTTCCAAGTTGCACTTGTTCACTCATCAGTTCAATCCTCTCATGCTAGAAAAAGGTTGAAAACCGAGGCCTACCATGCCCTTGAAAAATGAAAAGTCATTGTTGTCCCTTCCTCACCCTCCAATGGCTCTAATAAATCTGTGTCTTCCCGGATGCATTTGAGGGATGATTGTTCTCACATGATCAGTGACATTAGGCCTAAAGTCTCAGCGTAGCCAAAGGAAAATACAGAAAAATCAAAGGGTGACAACAACAATCAAGGAAAGATTGCATCTCAAAGTGGGAAATATGGATTTTGAGTTTTTTTTATTTTATCTATTGTTGATGACAGTTGACTTCAGAATTTTTTGGACAACATATTTTATTGTTGGATATATGAGTAATGCATTTTTGAAAATAATCTCAAATATCAATGAGTTAAATTGTCAAATGTTAATGTGATGAGGGGAGTCACAAGGAGGGGTATTTTTCTTAACTAACTAGTTATGTTATGATTGTTATGAGCTAAAGGGAGTCACAAGGGGTCCCACCTACTAGTTATTATTTATTTAAAACCCTTATTATGATTTATTACTTTTCCCCCCTTAACTAAAACTTTGGTTGAATTTTAGTTAACTTAACTAATGAGTTGGTTCAACTACTCCAACCAATTCTAATTTGCTTAAAGGAAAAAGAAAAGGGAGGAACAGATGGAGGATAGAAGGAGAAGCACACTAAGGTTTGCTCTTTGAGTTTATGTTGAGATAGTTCGGTTTTCATTCATTTCTTAATTGATCACAAGCCTAATTCTCTTTTATGATAGAATGGTATTATTGTAGACAACAACATTCAGGGTTGAATTACATCATTTAGACACTTGTTTTTCAAAAGTGTTGATCTATCTTTGATAGTTTGTGTAGACTTGTCTATTTTTTAATTAGTTTTCATGACTGACAAAGGCTATTGTGCAGATTCAAGTGGGCAGCAATTTGTGGCAAGATAATCCAGATTTTAGAGTTCAATTTTGATTTTTTGTCAGAGGTCCTTTTGTATGTTCCATCGGGGATGTCTAGGTTTGACTTTGGTCCGAAATTTCTGTATGAGATTTTGTAAAGAAAGTGACTCTTTAGTGAATTGGAATGAAATAAAGGATTTCTTTATGTCTCATCTATCTTGATTATCATCTTGGTGTCTTACTTCTGTMTTTACACTTKTTTTCAGTGACAATTATATTCAGAAAATCATATTAAAATGAATTTTCCAGCAAGCTTTTAATTGTGAAAAGACTAGCCTAAGCACTCGTAATTGATACTTGTGAGTTAGGATTTTATTTTTTATGGCTATAAATCTAGGGTGACATTCCCATCTATTTTTCTTTAGCCAAGCAGAATCTGAAGATGCTTGAGTAAGATCATTTCATATCTTTACCTCAACACGGGGTCCAACGGTAGTAATCAACCTAATATATTAGAGCTCTAACTAAGGAGGGTTAAATGTACCCTTAAATGTACTACCAGATTACCTAGGTACGTGAGAGTAGTCTTCCCAAGTCTTGTTCTTGGTGCCACTATAGCAGTCAGGAAGTCGAATGGATAAGCTAAAGTTGGTTTCAGGATACCTATAGGACTCCTGATATACTCTAGGGTAGGTGGAAGTGAAATTTCATGTACATGTGTTATTTAATGCAGTACTACTTGAAGGGGTACCAACAAGGGTTACAAGGGTTTCTAATAAGGTGAAACCAAGTGTATTTCCTGCGTGTATTCTTCCCAAATGAATTTTTACCTGCTTAATGACAAATCAATGTTCTTTATAGATGTCAGAACACGTCTCTAGCCTGAATTTTTTTTATCAAAAAATATATAGAGGAAAGAGCTTTGATGCCACGTGTAAGGTGCTAGAAGGAAATATGTGGAGCAATAGCACAATTATTACCAAAATATTTAATATAAAGAAACAAAACAATAAGCACAATGACAATATAGATACAAAATATGATACATTTATTGTCCTTAGAACAATGTTCATTTTCCTCTTCGAGGGGGGAACCTCCTACAAAGCAGAGCTCAAGTACAAATTATTCAATAAGACAATATTTTCCATGCTTTCTACCCTTATAAATATTATTTCTATCTTTTTTAGAACATTCTAGAGGCATAACCTTCTAGTAAGTCTTCTTACATTAAATGTGTTCACATTATTGCATGGGCCTTATTTACTAATGACGGCCTTTATTGCATAGAAAAACATATTATTCTATGTACTTGAGGGGTTAGGGAGGTTATGACCCTGATAGATCAAGAAAGTTTAGGATTTTTACCCAAGATGACTCTATAAATAGAAAGTCTCAAATGGGTTTTTGTGGCTATGGACTTGAATTAAGGAAACCTAAGTGATCATCGACCCAATCAAGGTTTTTCACCCTCACTAAACCCATGAAGTTAGGAAATTCCCCAAACAGGTGCCTCGAGGGTTCAAAGTGAGTAAAATAGCAATCAAGGGCTAGAGTTGAAGGGCAAAGGGTACCTAATGAAGCCACATAAACTTGTGTTAAACATCCCATTGAGGTCCTGTGTCTAGGCTAAGGTGAGGGGGAATCTAAGAAGGTGATCCATCATATTAGAGCAATGATTGAGAGGTATCATGTCATCATTAGGTGGGTCATGTATGAATGAAACATAAGGGTGGACCTCACAAGGAACCTCCTGGTTGGTAGACATATGTGACTACCCAAGTGCAAATCTCATATGCTACATTTTCAGTAGAGAGAATTAATGTTACATGGATTTACATCATTGGGATACTTAAGAACCTTAGTTTATTGTTCCAATCTCACCTTCATTCTCCCCAAAGCTAACCATGGGAAATGGTTTAATCTTTTCATGATGATGGAGACCTAATTCATGAAAATATTTCATTCAAAGGCTTAAAACAATGAGCCATCATGGGAAATAACTTGGATGAATTGAAAATGATTCCCTTCATCTCCAATTCTAAACTTTAATGGCTTAGATTCAAATTTTCTAGTTGGAATCGATCATAACAACATGAGGATAAGATGGAGGGGGGCTCTTAAACTTCTAGATTTGAGGAAGCCAAACATAATAGTGCATTGAAGAACCATGTCTCAAATGAACATGATCATCCTCTTTTTAACTTAAAACCGATCATTCTCTTCCCTTCTTAAATGTCTTTATCATTCATCAACTTAATGGTTCCTTGCCTACAATTTTTTTTTCAAAAGGACTCATACAAATAGATACCTTCATTCCCAATCTTACATCACCCTACTCAAAGATATGCTTTCCTCAAAACTCTTGTAGCTAAAGTTATTCAAATTTATACCCCTCAACATCTCAACAAGGAAAGGAACCATGTTTCTAAATCCCTCCAAGCTAATGGATATTATATTGCCTGAATCGACAAAGTATTTTTTTTCCCCCTCTCAAAAATAAAAATAAAAATTGAATCCCCTTTCACTTCTCCGCCCCAAGCCATATTTTTCTCCCTTGCATTCACAACATCATCTATCAAATTTTCAAAATTATAACCAAAAAGAATTATCAAAACTTTATTTAAACCTGAAAAGACTCTCAAGAAATTATTCAGAAGCATAAGTGAAAATCTAACCTACTTATTTGTGAAGGTGCTTACCTAATTCCCTGATCTTGTGAAAAATCCTACATTAGCCAAACCAACTGCTTCGGTCAAATTGGCCTCAAAGGACATGTAGTTGATACCTATCATAATTGCATTACCAAA
>JZKD02S2013308.1:7419-21748 GCA_000966675.3 Picea glauca
TCCAGGCCTGACCCTTCATTGGTGGCATCCACGGTCTTGATGATTGATAAACCATAACTCGACATCATCAATGTGGGGGTTGGTTTGTGCCCACCTATCATGGGTACTTTTGATTACCCACCGCCTTTCAATGATGTCAAGATGATATTGACTGTCCCCAACCAACCTAAGGCTGAAATATTTTCAGTGTCGTCATTTCGTACTACTTACTTTAAAAATCTGTGGACCCTTCCTTCCCCATCGGCCGTGATGGAAGGGACATGGAATCATGGCATGTCCATGCCCTTGTCCATAGTAGAAGTTGCATACTCTATTGTTCAGTAAGCTTCAGTCGACCCCGATATGACTCTTGTACCAGAGTTAGATCCAGTTCTTGAGCCTGCCTGGGCTCAAGGTTCCCTTGCCACTACTGATTCTTTAGACTTGGTATTTCCCTCTGACGAGGTGATTTTAGAGGCATTGACTGGTCTGAACAAACCCTGGGATGATATCCATCACATACCTTATTTCCTCCTAGATTTAGGAAGTACAGAGGTAGGAGAATTCGTGTTGACTATGACTGGAGATAGGTCTTGTTCTATTAATCCTTTGGCTATGCACACAGTTTATGCCGAGGGTAATATGGAAACCATCGCTAAAATGATACCTATTGACATTTCCATAAACCATGGAGTCATGGAGAATGTCTTTTTCAGAGAAGACTTCTCCCCCAAGGAGATTCATATCTATACAGATTTATTTAAATAATTCTGCGACGTTTTTGCCTGGTCTTATGAGGAAATTCCAGGCATCGATCCAAGAATCATCGAACATGAAATAAAGACTTACCCTGACGCCAAGTCGGTCTGGAAAAAGCTTCATCCGGTTAATCCTCAGAAAGTAGTAGCTATTAAGGCTAAAGTAGAGAACCTACTCAAAGTTGGTTTCATCTACCCCATTCAGTTGACTCAATGGGTGTCAAATCCCATTATGGTCAATAAAAAGTAGGGAATGATTCGTGTATGTACAAACTTCCGTGATTTGAACAAGGCCTGTCCAAAGGATAATTTTCCCACCCCATTCATTGACCAGATTGTCGATGAATGCGCAGGATGTGAGGTATTTTCTTTCATGGATGGTTTTTTGGGATACAATCAAATATAGATTAAGCCCAAAGACCAACATAAAACAACTTTTATCTGTCCATCATGTACATTTTCTTATCGGAAGATGCCTTTTGGCCTAAAGAATGTTGGAGCCACTTTTTAGTAGGCCATGTCTTTTTCTTTCCACCTCAAACACATATTCAAGGCTTATCTCGATGATTTAGCATCATGATCTCATAAGAGAGTTGATCATCCCACACACATCCGACTTATCTTTGAGAGATGTCGTTACTATCGGATTCGTTTGAATCCAAACAAGTGCAGTTTCTGCGTGATGTTGGGTCGTCTTCTAGGTTTCATAGTGTCAACAATAGGGATCATGTTCGATCCTCTAAAGATTGAGGCAATAGATCAATTACTTCCCCCGTGCACAGTCCCTCAGCTTTAGAGTTTACAGGGAAAAGATAATTTTCTCCGACATTTTATCACAAACTATGTCGAGATCACAAAAGGGTTTATGCATTTACTGAAGAAGGGAGTTCCTTTCCATTGGGACAAATCCTCTCAGCACTCTTTTGAAGCGTTGAAACGCAACCTCACGTTTTCTCCTCTACTTCGACCACCCAATTATAATAAATATTTCTTATTGTATTTGGCCACGACAGAGTCAACCATCGGTATGGTGTTGGTTCAGGAGGATGATTTTCTTGAAGAACATGTCATTTATTACCAAATCTGAGGCTGGTTTGACCAAAACTCAACTACTCCCATGTTGATAAACTTGCATTAGCAACAGTACATTCTGTCCAACGGTTATGTCATTATATCTTGTTTCGCAAGACCATCGTCATTGTCGTTGTGAATCCATTTCAATACCTTTTGACACAGCGTGTAATTAATGGAAAGATTAGTAGATGAATAGTTATCCTCCAGGAATTTGATTTGGATTTTGTTTCTACGAAGTCTAAAAATTCGTTGGTCTTTGTGGAACTTATCCTAGAAATTATGATCGAGTCAGGTGATGTTACGCCCGAAGAATCACCGATTAGAGGAGATATTTTGTTGATTTCATCTTCGGACCCTTAGTATGGAAATATACTAGTCTATCTCTAGAGTTTGAAGTGCCCCACCTCTGCTTCTTGTGATGAGCATCAACATATACGCCATCAAGCGATGAAATATCTCATACTCGAGGACACTTTGTATCATCGAGGTGTAGATTGCATCCTTTCTCAATGTCTCATTCATGAAGAAGCGAAACTCATGCTTAATGCCTGCCACACTGGAGCATGTGGTGGTCATTTGTCTAGGTTGTAAAAATACCAAAATATTCTACGATTTGGTTACTATTGGCCTACGTTGATCAAATATTGCATTGAATCGGTCAAGAAGTGCCACCCATGATAGATCTTCTCAGGGAAGATGAGGGTACACCCTGCTTCTATGTTTCCCATCATCACAGTTGGCCCCTTCACTAAGTGGGGGATTGATTATACTACATGCCACCCCCCTTCAGCTAGGGGACACCATTATATCATTGTAGCAGTAGACTACTTCACTAAGTGGGTCAAATCTATGCCAACGTTCAAAGATGATGGAGAAACAACAACTCTCTTCTTGTTTAATCAGATAATAGCAAGGTTCGGTGTCCCGAAGGAGATTGTTACTGACCATGTCAGTCACTTTCAGAACAAAATGATGTCTGAGTTAACGTCAAAGCTGGGGTTGAGGAAAGAAAATGCATCACATTATTACCCACAAGCGAATGATCAGGTGGAAGCTGTGAATAAGTATCTCAAGACCATTCTACAATGAATGATCAATTCGACCAAATCAAATTGGAATTTGATGTTGTACTTGGCATTGTGGGTCTACCGAATGTCTGTAAATACTACCACTAGTTTTTCACCTTTCCAACTCGTTTAGAGGTTGGAAGCAGTCTTTCCAATAGAGTGCCAGATCCCATCTCTTAAGTTGGAAGTACAATTATTGCAGACACTTCACCGCTTGAGGAACACTTTTTATATCTTAAGCATCTCGACGAGAAACGATGTGATGCAGCCTTGGCTAACGAGGCTCACAAGCAAAGAGTCAACTGTCAGTATGATCGGTCTATGCATCCTCCTATTTTCTCTAAAGGCGACCTTGTCCTGGTCTATGACCAAGATAAGGATCCCCTGGGGTAGGAAAGTTCAAACCCATGTGGTTCAGACTGTTCATTGTGAAGGAAGTTTTAAAGAAGGGTGCTTATTGTCTGGTTGAATTTGAAGGGAATGATATAGTGGAGCCTAGAAATGGGCTCTACCTCAAGAAGTATTACTTGTAGATGGGTCGCCTTGGGTGACTTCTTGTACATATGTATAGTTCTTATACATTTTATTTTTGTTTTGTCTCTTTGTTTTATTGAAGTATCATTTTGATGTCATATTGTTCACTGTGGCAGATGTCAAGTGAATCAGAGGTGTTTGTTGGGTTCATGGATGATGCTAGAACACACACTAGGAGGCTTTCCTCTATAGCTTGGGTGATATTCACACCTGAAGGACATTTGCTATCTTCTGGAGGTATCTATTTGGGTGACGCCACAAACAATGTCATCGAATATAGTGTAGTAATAGAGTTTCTTCGTGACTCTCTATCGCATGGTATATATCACCTCCGAGTCTATTTAGATGCATAGCTGGTTGTGTCCTAGTTAAATGGGGTTTAACCTGTATATCACTAGTACATATTGTAAAAATTTCAACGTTCTATTTGCGGCGTTATGGACAAAATTGGCCATACTATCGAAAAATAGAGGAAATTTTAATTTTTTGTCTCCATATTGCCCGATAACATCGTTATTTCTACATTGACGTCTCTCTTGCCACGTTGTCATCTCTCTTTCCATGTTATCGTCTCTCTTGCCACGTTTTCCACATAGTCGTCTCTCTTGCCACGTTTTCCACATAGTCGTCTCTCTTGCCGCGTTTGTGACATAATCGTCTCTCTTGCCATGTTTGTGAAGATAATTGTTGCAGTTGCAATGTTGTGGAAACTAGGTTTTCCCCCTCCAACGGTCACCTAGTATTTTGACCAAGACAACGTTGATTTGGTCAATGATCGTTGGAATTGCGAAATTATAAAATCTATAAACATGTTTCATTTTACGGATGTTGTGACACGTTTTCTATAATAACAAAATTTTAAAAAGGGTTTGTTGGTATTCTCGGTTAGAGTATAACTATTAAAATACATTACAAACTAGAGCTCTTCTTGTTTCATTTTAATTTTCTGATTGGTTGAATTTTAAAGGAAACAACTATTAAAAGACATTGTACTATGGCTAGAGTACATGATGGGCAACGATGACCTGTGAATGGAGCCAATGTTGAAATGTTTTCAAAATGTTTTTGTATAAAATCATACATCCTTAACTCTTGAAACCCTCCCATATTATCAAGGCATGTGTCTAGTCTAGCCATGTCAAATTTCAATGCATACAAGAACATATTGAAGAAATTGCAACGTTGGCCCCATTGACTGCTCACTATGCAGGGTCGGTGCATGTCATTTTGGGTGGTTGAATTGGAAGTTCCTTGACATTTCAAGAGAGTTCCAAAAAACATTCTACAGATGGAAACAATGAAATTTGACAATGAGATGCCCATAATGAACGTTGTTGCAAACATGGATGATCTCAAAGATTATGTGGTCGAGACATCATACATCCTTAAGTCTTGAAACCCTCCCATACCATCAAGGCATGTGTCTAGTCTAACCATGTCAAATTTTGATGCATATAGGCACATATTGAAGTAATTTCAATGTTGGCCCCATTCACTAGTTCTCACTATGTGGGGTTGATGCATGACATTTGTGGTGGTTGAAATGGAAGTTGCATGCCATTTCAAGAGAGTTCCAACAAAGATTCTACGGATGGAAATAACAACATTTGACAAATATGAGATGCCCCATTGTGAACGTTGTTGCAAACATGGATGATCTCAAAGATTGTTTGGTCAGGACATCGAACATCCTTTAGTCTTGAAACCCTCCCATACCATCAAGGCATGTGTCTAGTCTAACCATGTCAAATTTTGATGCATACAGACACATATTGAAGAAACTTCAACATTGGCCCCATTCAATGCTCACTATGTAGGGTCGGTGCATGCCATTTTTTGTGGTTGAATTGGAAGTTCCATGACATTTCAAGAGATTTCCAACAAAGATTCTAGGATGGAAACAACAACATTTGACAAATATGAGATGCCCCATTATGAACGTTGTTGAAAACATGGACGATCTCAAATATTTTGTGGTCGAGACATCAGACATATTACTTGAGTCTTGAAACCCTCCCATACTATCAAGGCATGTGTCTATTCTAACCATGTCGAATTTCGACGCATACATGCACAATTTGAAGAAATTTCAACGTTGGTCGCATTCACTGCTCACTATGCGGGGTCGGTGGAAGAAATTTCACTATGCTCATTCACTTTCAAGGAAGGCCCCATTAACTATACTCACTATGAAACATCCATTATATTGAATGTTGATGCAAACATGGATGATATCAAATATTATGAGGGGACATCAAACAACCTTAAGTATTGAAACCCTCCCATACCTTCAAGGAAACTATCTAGTTTAACCATGTCAAATTTCGATGCATATGGGCACAAATTGAAAACATTTCAATGTTGGCCCCATTAACTGCTCACTNTCCAGGCCTGACCCTTCATTGGTGGCATCCACGGTCTTGATGATTGATAAACCATAACTCGACATCATCAATGTGGGGGTTGGTTTGTGCCCACCTATCATGGGTACTTTTGATTACCCACCGCCTTTCAATGATGTCAAGATGATATTGACTGTCCCCAACCAACCTAAGGCTGAAATATTTTCAGTGTCGTCATTTCGTACTACTTACTTTAAAAATCTGTGGACCCTTCCTTCCCCATCGGCCGTGATGGAAGGGACATGGAATCATGGCATGTCCATGCCCTTGTCCATAGTAGAAGTTGCATACTCTATTGTTCAGTAAGCTTCAGTCGACCCCGATATGACTCTTGTACCAGAGTTAGATCCAGTTCTTGAGCCTGCCTGGGCTCAAGGTTCCCTTGCCACTACTGATTCTTTAGACTTGGTATTTCCCTCTGACGAGGTGATTTTAGAGGCATTGACTGGTCTGAACAAACCCTGGGATGATATCCATCACATACCTTATTTCCTCCTAGATTTAGGAAGTACAGAGGTAGGAGAATTCGTGTTGACTATGACTGGAGATAGGTCTTGTTCTATTAATCCTTTGGCTATGCACACAGTTTATGCCGAGGGTAATATGGAAACCATCGCTAAAATGATACCTATTGACATTTCCATAAACCATGGAGTCATGGAGAATGTCTTTTTCAGAGAAGACTTCTCCCCCAAGGAGATTCATATCTATACAGATTTATTTAAATAATTCTGCGACGTTTTTGCCTGGTCTTATGAGGAAATTCCAGGCATCGATCCAAGAATCATCGAACATGAAATAAAGACTTACCCTGACGCCAAGTCGGTCTGGAAAAAGCTTCATCCGGTTAATCCTCAGAAAGTAGTAGCTATTAAGGCTAAAGTAGAGAACCTACTCAAAGTTGGTTTCATCTACCCCATTCAGTTGACTCAATGGGTGTCAAATCCCATTATGGTCAATAAAAAGTAGGGAATGATTCGTGTATGTACAAACTTCCGTGATTTGAACAAGGCCTGTCCAAAGGATAATTTTCCCACCCCATTCATTGACCAGATTGTCGATGAATGCGCAGGATGTGAGGTATTTTCTTTCATGGATGGTTTTTTGGGATACAATCAAATATAGATTAAGCCCAAAGACCAACATAAAACAACTTTTATCTGTCCATCATGTACATTTTCTTATCGGAAGATGCCTTTTGGCCTAAAGAATGTTGGAGCCACTTTTTAGTAGGCCATGTCTTTTTCTTTCCACCTCAAACACATATTCAAGGCTTATCTCGATGATTTAGCATCATGATCTCATAAGAGAGTTGATCATCCCACACACATCCGACTTATCTTTGAGAGATGTCGTTACTATCGGATTCGTTTGAATCCAAACAAGTGCAGTTTCTGCGTGATGTTGGGTCGTCTTCTAGGTTTCATAGTGTCAACAATAGGGATCATGTTCGATCCTCTAAAGATTGAGGCAATAGATCAATTACTTCCCCCGTGCACAGTCCCTCAGCTTTAGAGTTTACAGGGAAAAGATAATTTTCTCCGACATTTTATCACAAACTATGTCGAGATCACAAAAGGGTTTATGCATTTACTGAAGAAGGGAGTTCCTTTCCATTGGGACAAATCCTCTCAGCACTCTTTTGAAGCGTTGAAACGCAACCTCACGTTTTCTCCTCTACTTCGACCACCCAATTATAATAAATATTTCTTATTGTATTTGGCCACGACAGAGTCAACCATCGGTATGGTGTTGGTTCAGGAGGATGATTTTCTTGAAGAACATGTCATTTATTACCAAATCTGAGGCTGGTTTGACCAAAACTCAACTACTCCCATGTTGATAAACTTGCATTAGCAACAGTACATTCTGTCCAACGGTTATGTCATTATATCTTGTTTCGCAAGACCATCGTCATTGTCGTTGTGAATCCATTTCAATACCTTTTGACACAGCGTGTAATTAATGGAAAGATTAGTAGATGAATAGTTATCCTCCAGGAATTTGATTTGGATTTTGTTTCTACGAAGTCTAAAAATTCGTTGGTCTTTGTGGAACTTATCCTAGAAATTATGATCGAGTCAGGTGATGTTACGCCCGAAGAATCACCGATTAGAGGAGATATTTTGTTGATTTCATCTTCGGACCCTTAGTATGGAAATATACTAGTCTATCTCTAGAGTTTGAAGTGCCCCACCTCTGCTTCTTGTGATGAGCATCAACATATACGCCATCAAGCGATGAAATATCTCATACTCGAGGACACTTTGTATCATCGAGGTGTAGATTGCATCCTTTCTCAATGTCTCATTCATGAAGAAGCGAAACTCATGCTTAATGCCTGCCACACTGGAGCATGTGGTGGTCATTTGTCTAGGTTGTAAAAATACCAAAATATTCTACGATTTGGTTACTATTGGCCTACGTTGATCAAATATTGCATTGAATCGGTCAAGAAGTGCCACCCATGATAGATCTTCTCAGGGAAGATGAGGGTACACCCTGCTTCTATGTTTCCCATCATCACAGTTGGCCCCTTCACTAAGTGGGGGATTGATTATACTACATGCCACCCCCCTTCAGCTAGGGGACACCATTATATCATTGTAGCAGTAGACTACTTCACTAAGTGGGTCAAATCTATGCCAACGTTCAAAGATGATGGAGAAACAACAACTCTCTTCTTGTTTAATCAGATAATAGCAAGGTTCGGTGTCCCGAAGGAGATTGTTACTGACCATGTCAGTCACTTTCAGAACAAAATGATGTCTGAGTTAACGTCAAAGCTGGGGTTGAGGAAAGAAAATGCATCACATTATTACCCACAAGCGAATGATCAGGTGGAAGCTGTGAATAAGTATCTCAAGACCATTCTACAATGAATGATCAATTCGACCAAATCAAATTGGAATTTGATGTTGTACTTGGCATTGTGGGTCTACCGAATGTCTGTAAATACTACCACTAGTTTTTCACCTTTCCAACTCGTTTAGAGGTTGGAAGCAGTCTTTCCAATAGAGTGCCAGATCCCATCTCTTAAGTTGGAAGTACAATTATTGCAGACACTTCACCGCTTGAGGAACACTTTTTATATCTTAAGCATCTCGACGAGAAACGATGTGATGCAGCCTTGGCTAACGAGGCTCACAAGCAAAGAGTCAACTGTCAGTATGATCGGTCTATGCATCCTCCTATTTTCTCTAAAGGCGACCTTGTCCTGGTCTATGACCAAGATAAGGATCCCCTGGGGTAGGAAAGTTCAAACCCATGTGGTTCAGACTGTTCATTGTGAAGGAAGTTTTAAAGAAGGGTGCTTATTGTCTGGTTGAATTTGAAGGGAATGATATAGTGGAGCCTAGAAATGGGCTCTACCTCAAGAAGTATTACTTGTAGATGGGTCGCCTTGGGTGACTTCTTGTACATATGTATAGTTCTTATACATTTTATTTTTGTTTTGTCTCTTTGTTTTATTGAAGTATCATTTTGATGTCATATTGTTCACTGTGGCAGATGTCAAGTGAATCAGAGGTGTTTGTTGGGTTCATGGATGATGCTAGAACACACACTAGGAGGCTTTCCTCTATAGCTTGGGTGATATTCACACCTGAAGGACATTTGCTATCTTCTGGAGGTATCTATTTGGGTGACGCCACAAACAATGTCATCGAATATAGTGTAGTAATAGAGTTTCTTCGTGACTCTCTATCGCATGGTATATATCACCTCCGAGTCTATTTAGATGCATAGCTGGTTGTGTCCTAGTTAAATGGGGTTTAACCTGTATATCAC
This sequence comes from Picea glauca, assembly GCA_000966675.3. Classification (NCBI taxonomy): domain Eukaryota; kingdom Viridiplantae; phylum Streptophyta; class Pinopsida; order Pinales; family Pinaceae; genus Picea; species Picea glauca. Next base: position 17,023 of record JZKD02S2013308.1, read on the forward strand.
TAGTACATATTGTAAAAATTTCAACGTTCTATTTGCGGCATTATGGACAAAATTGGCCATACTGTCGAAAAATAGAGGAAATTTTAATTTTTTGTCTCCATATTACTCGATAACATCGTTATTTCTACGTTGACGTCTCTCTTGCCACATTGTCATCTCTCTTTCCATGTTATCGTCTCTCTTGCCACGTTTTCCACATAGTCATCTCTCTTGCCACGTTTTCCACATAGTCGTCTCTCTTGCCGCGTTTGTGACATAATCGTCTCTCTTGCCATGTTTGTGAAGATAGTTGTTGCAGTTGCAATGTTGTGGAAACTAGGTTCTCCCCCTCCTACGGTCACCTATTATTTTGACCAAGACAACTTTGATTTGGTCAATGATCGTTGGAATTGCGAAATTATAAAATCTATAAATATGTTTCATTTTACGGATGTTGTGACACGTTTTCTATAATAACAAAATTTAAAAAAGGGTTTGTTGGTATTCTCGGTTAGAGTATAACTATTAAAATACATTTTACTAGGGCTCTTCTTGTTTCATTTTAATTTTCTGATTGGCTGAATTTTAAAGGAAACAACTATTAAAAGACATTGTACTATGGCTAGAGTACATGATGGGCAGCGATGACCTGTGAATGGAGCCAATGTTGAAATGTTTTCAAAATGTTTTTGTATAAAATCATACATCCTTGACTCTTGAAACCCTCCCATATTATCAAGGCATGTGTCTAGTCTAGCCATGTCAAATTTCAATGCATACAGGAACATATTGAAGAAATTGCAACGTTGGCCCCATTGACTGCTCACTATGCAGGGTCGGTGCATGTCATTTTGGGTGGTTGAATTGGAAGTTCCTTGACATTTCAAGAGAGTTCCAAAAAACATTCTACAGATGGAAACAATGAAATTTGACAATGAGATGCCCATAATGAACGTTGTTGCAAACATGGATGATCTCAAAGATTATGTGGTCGAGACATCATACATCCTTAAGTCTTGAAACCCTCCCATACCATCAAGGCATGTGTCTAGTCTAACCATGTCAAATTTTGATGCATATAGGCACATATTGAAGTAATTTCAATGTTGGCCCCATTCACTAGTTCTCACTATGTGGGGTTGATGCATGACATTTGTGGTGGTTGAAATGGAAGTTGCATGCCATTTCAAGAGAGTTCCAACAAAGATTCTACGGATGGAAATAACAACATTTGACAAATATGAGATGCCCCATTGTGAACGTTGTTGCAAACATGGATGATCTCAAAGATTGTTTGGTCAGGACATCGAACATCCTTTAGTCTTGAAACCCTCCCATACCATCAAGGCATGTGTCTAGTCTAACCATGTCAAATTTTGATGCATACAGACACATATTGAAGAAACTTCAACATTGGCCCCATTCAATGCTCACTATGTAGGGTCGGTGCATGCCATTTTTTGTGGTTGAATTGGAAGTTCCATGACATTTCAAGAGATTTCCAACAAAGATTCTAGGATGGAAACAACAACATTTGACAAATATGAGATGCCCCATTATGAACGTTGTTGAAAACATGGACGATCTCAAATATTTTGTGGTCGAGACATCAGACATATTACTTGAGTCTTGAAACCCTCCCATACTATCAAGGCATGTGTCTATTCTAACCATGTCGAATTTCGACGCATACATGCACAATTTGAAGAAATTTCAACGTTGGTCGCATTCACTGCTCACTATGCGGGGTCGGTGGAAGAAATTTCACTATGCTCATTCACTTTCAAGGAAGGCCCCATTAACTATACTCACTATGAAACATCCATTATATTGAATGTTGATGCAAACATGGATGATATCAAATATTATGAGGGGACATCAAACAACCTTAAGTATTGAAACCCTCCCATACCTTCAAGGAAACTATCTAGTTTAACCATGTCAAATTTCGATGCATATGGGCACAAATTGAAAACATTTCAATGTTGGCCCCATTAACTGCTCACTGTGTGGGGTTGGTGGAAGAAATTTGTGATGGGTGCATTTGAAGTTCCATGACAAATTTCAAGATAGTTTCGACAACGATTCTATAGAAGGGAATGACGAATGATGACAATGAGAGGTGCATCATGATGAACGTTGATGAAAATGTGGATGATATCAAAGATTGTGTGGGGACATAATACATCCTTGAGTATTGAAACCCTCACATACCATCAATCCATGTGTCTATTCTAACCATGTTGAATTTCGATGCATACATGCACAGTTTGAAGAAATTTCAGCATTGTCCCCATTCACTGCTCACTATGCGGGATTGGTAAAAGATGAAATTTGTGGTGGGTGAATGACAAAATTAATAAAAATTATGAGTTGATGAAATCATTCTATGAATAATCTGTGAGTGAATATGATGATTTGATGACATTATTCTCACCAACATATGTCCACTTAGTNGAACATATTGAAGAAATTGCAACGTTGGCCCCATTGACTGCTCACTATGCAGGGTCGGTGCATGTCATTTTGGGTGGTTGAATTGGAAGTTCCTTGACATTTCAAGAGAGTTCCAAAAAACATTCTACAGATGGAAACAATGAAATTTGACAATGAGATGCCCATAATGAACGTTGTTGCAAACATGGATGATCTCAAAGATTATGTGGTCGAGACATCATACATCCTTAAGTCTTGAAACCCTCCCATACCATCAAGGCATGTGTCTAGTCTAACCATGTCAAATTTTGATGCATATAGGCACATATTGAAGTAATTTCAATGTTGGCCCCATTCACTAGTTCTCACTATGTGGGGTTGATGCATGACATTTGTGGTGGTTGAAATGGAAGTTGCATGCCATTTCAAGAGAGTTCCAACAAAGATTCTACGGATGGAAATAACAACATTTGACAAATATGAGATGCCCCATTGTGAACGTTGTTGCAAACATGGATGATCTCAAAGATTGTTTGGTCAGGACATCGAACATCCTTTAGTCTTGAAACCCTCCCATACCATCAAGGCATGTGTCTAGTCTAACCATGTCAAATTTTGATGCATACAGACACATATTGAAGAAACTTCAACATTGGCCCCATTCAATGCTCACTATGTAGGGTCGGTGCATGCCATTTTTTGTGGTTGAATTGGAAGTTCCATGACATTTCAAGAGATTTCCAACAAAGATTCTAGGATGGAAACAACAACATTTGACAAATATGAGATGCCCCATTATGAACGTTGTTGAAAACATGGACGATCTCAAATATTTTGTGGTCGAGACATCAGACATATTACTTGAGTCTTGAAACCCTCCCATACTATCAAGGCATGTGTCTATTCTAACCATGTCGAATTTCGACGCATACATGCACAATTTGAAGAAATTTCAACGTTGGTCGCATTCACTGCTCACTATGCGGGGTCGGTGGAAGAAATTTCACTATGCTCATTCACTTTCAAGGAAGGCCCCATTAACTATACTCACTATGAAACATCCATTATATTGAATGTTGATGCAAACATGGATGATATCAAATATTATGAGGGGACATCAAACAACCTTAAGTATTGAAACCCTCCCATACCTTCAAGGAAACTATCTAGTTTAACCATGTCAAATTTCGATGCATATGGGCACAAATTGAAAACATTTCAATGTTGGCCCCATTAACTGCTCACTCTGTGGGGTTGGTGGAAGAAATTTTTGATGGGTGCATTTGAAGTTCCATGACAAATTTCAAGATAGTTTCGACAACGATTCTATAGAAGGGAATGATGAATGATGACAATGAGAGGTGTAGCATGATGAACGTTGATGAAAATGTGGATGATATCAAAGATTGTGTGGGGACATAATACATCCTTGAGTATTGAAACCCTCCCATACCATCAATCCATGTGTCTAGTCTAACCATGTCGAATTTTGATGCATACATGCATAGTTTGAAGAAATTTCATCATTGTCCCCATTCACTGCTCACTATGCGGGATTGGTAAAAGATGACATTTGTGGTGGGTGAATGACAACATTAATAAAAATGATGAGTTGATGACATCATTCTATGAATAATCTGTGAGTGAATATGATGAGTTGATGACATTATTCTCACCAACATATGTCCACTTAGTGGCAATGACACATCTTTGATATCCTCCAACATTAAATAAATCCCCACATCAGTAGGGAGTTTAAACATTTTCAATAAGTGTGAGTCATTAATGAATTCTCCTACCTCATGGAAATTATCTTGTGATCATTCTCACCATTATTCACATAACCCCCACACTATATTCCCCTTAGTTACTCAATAATCCAAATTTAGAAATGACCAAAACTAATGCAACAATGACGGAATAGCAAACCTTGGAAGAGAGATAGATGGTTGTAGATAAGAATAGAGGCAAGGAAAATTAGAAAACATTTAACCCCATGCCCATGAAATAGTTTCTTATTAATTATTTAAGAGCTAAGGCAATACTACACTAGGTTGCCCATAAAGAAATCAATGGATTGGACTATTTATGCCTACATGAGGGCATTAAAAAGGAAGGAGATGCTTGAGGGATTGTTGAGTAAAGAAAGGAAACATTTTCCCTTGTGTTGTGTATGGTATGGAAGATATATTTTCCCTTATACTCAAATATCACTCACAAACCCACTCTATATATCATCTCATCTCATCCTCATTTCATTTTAATTTTTTGATCGACCGAGTTTTAAAGGAAACAAATATTAAAAGACATT
>JZKD02S2013319.1:0-16987 GCA_000966675.3 Picea glauca
TTGAAGGAAATAGGCCAAGTATATTCAATGAGAACCCAAAAGAGAATACTTATAGACCACGATTGATGATGCAACAACCTCTCCAAGCTCTCCTTGTCCAACCCCTTGCACAAATGAACCAAGATCAAAATAATGATGCTTTATTGATTTCTTCCCCCTTCACCATGGAAATGCCTCCAATTTATAGGATTTGAGAGGCTCAACCACCTTGAGTATTTTTGGAATTTGTTGAGGATATGGATCCATAGGTTATGATTCTTTCTCTTAGATAAAGCCATGGAGTAACACTTGGGCCAAACAAACCCCCAACCTTCAGAGTTGTCCCTTAGAAGAAGGTGGGATTCACCTTGATTCCCTCAACAAAAAATGGTGCCCCCTTAACATGGTGTAGGGAGCATCGATGCTCCCTAAGCATAGTAAGCCAAGAATGGTCAAAATCCTAAGTAGAGAGGTATGTTTCGACTACCAAATGATGGGGATTTTCCTTCCAACATGATTTAGGGTTTGTGGAAATTTTTTGTGTGGTGTTGATTGAGTTGTGGAACTTACTAAACGTTTATGAAGCATTTTATGACACTTGCGACACTTAGGTAGTGATGTTTGCACCATATGCGACACTTGCGACACTTAGAATGTGACATTTGCGCCACATGGACACATTATGAAAACGTGGAAATTTGACGTGTAACATATTTCCTCCCTAAGTGTGAAGTCAGAAGAGGAAATTGATGGTCGAAAAACTTTATAGATTCTCCAATGAAAGGGTGGTGGAGTCGAAGAACCTGGTAGAAGCTGCAAAGAATCATCAAACAATATTAATATATATTCCATTCCCGAGGAAAACATACTTATGCTCAGAATATAAATGACTCAGAGCATGGACGTTGACCAATACACTGTGGATCCATGATGATATTGACTAAAGAGATGACCACTAAAGATACAATGTGGATCCATTTCTACATGACATGACCTGATCGCATCCACGAAAGAATACACAGTGGAGGTACGATACGAAAAGAATGTAGCCATAGACCAATACAAAGTGTATCTATGTATATCATTCAAATGATCTCCATCACAACTTGGGAAAAGTACTCAACCTAGGGTCTTCGTCCTGATCCCAACATAGTACATTTGTATCCATGTGAGTAAATGTTTTGATGTCGAACATGGTACAAACCACTTGATTATTGGTCATTGATGTATACCTTTAACAAGCATGAGGGAAATCACCAATGATGTCAATGAATCCAAAAGTACCTACATTTCATTTCAACGAATGTGAATAATGAGTTGAAGTCGAACATCCATGGAATCATCGATTAGGATTCATTAATGTAGACCCACTGTCGAAGGTGAGGAGATCTGCCATTGAGGAATGTAGGTCCCAAGGTACTATTGTTTTTCTAAGTCTAATACTGGATAATGTGTTGAAGTCGACATGAAAAGACTCGTCAAAGGAGGGGATTTGATGTATCCCCCATCATCAACACAAAAATGTCATAGGAAAATGATATGAGATGGTGGATTATATGAATATGGACTGACACAGGAATGGAAACTGGTAATATTGTATATGGTTGGTATGAAATGGAAAACTTCCCTTGAACATTATGAGGCATGACACAAGACTTGGAAATTTCGACTCATTTGAGAAATGAACCATAGTGTGAAAATCACTGGGGCACTCTTCGGGTGAGCTGAAGGAGTAACATGACTCATGGTATTGGTGTGACTCAGGTGTAAGTGAATTAACCAAATGTAAGGTGAGATGAAAATAGGTGCCATGTTGAGAGGCGACAACAACAAATGCCTTAAAGGTTCCAAGACACTTGACCCACTTCCTTCAATTCCCCCCCATCCAGATAGATGAGTACATATTTCTTGTTTATTGAGCTCGAGGATGATAACATATGCTCAGTATAACTCACCTTCGGTAATTTACTCTTCCTATGTTTAACGAACTGGAAGAAGTAAGGGTTCATTCCCAGATGGGCCCTTCAATGTACGGTTTTACGAGTCCATGATAGAAGGAAAACTTGGTAGTTTTTCATGTTTATGGAGTTTGAAAATTACATAAAGAAGACTCTGTGTGTGTTATTTTTCACAATTTTAGTCTCCAAGGCCCTGAAAATCATAAAATAATGTGAAGGAGAACTCTTCCAACCAAATAGGTTAGATTATTCCTTTTTCATAGTTAATCTGTTGGGACTGAAAAAGGGTTAAACTATCGCTCAACAGATGATTCTTCATGATTTGGAGAGATCGAAGAAAGATGAATTATGCTCGAAAGGATCGCAAGGTCACCAAAAAGTTTCATCTCCTAATTTCCTGTATTAAAAAGACAATCTGGGCAAACAATTGTCAACAATTCCTTAAAAACCAATGAAAATTGTGGAAAAAAACCAATAAAAGGAAATATTAATTTGTGAAAAAGGATTAAATTAAACTAGTTTTCAAGTGGATAAAATTCATTTGCGTGAAAAATTCTAGTTCATTTCACCTTTCATTCTCACTTTCCCTTTTTCCCTTGGATATTTTCCATTTGGAGCAGTTTTTCCAGCATCGATTGTAGGAGCTCTAGACCATCATTCTTCATTCCGTCTAGACTAGGGTGGTAGTCTGATCCCATACTTTCATTTCCATGATTTCATATGCAGAGTAGGTAGGCATAAACAATTTGGGTATGGATTATTCTTGGTATCGTTCTTCCTAGAACGAATACCCTTGATGCAACCACATATTTCTTTGGTAGAGCATCTAATATCCAAGCTTAGGATGGAGAGGTGGACTATCCTATCACCTCAGTTGGGGAAAGAGACTTCATCATTTTCTTTCATTGCTAATTTCTTTGCATGGTGGAGGAGGCCGATTTTGATGGTGGAAGACTATCCTTATGATGGGATGGACTTCAGAGGTAGTGAGAATTTAGTGCTCCCTCAAGGGGCATAGTGGGATGCATCGGGTAGATTCAAAAAATGCGACCTTGCAAAAAGTGTTTTTGATTTTCATGATATATGTATTTTTTTGTGGTACAATGAGGGATCTAAACATGTTCATTTTTCATCATGCAAACATAGGGATGGAACGCCCAACTGGGATGTCACCATTTGGATGGTGTGATGGTGCCTAGGTAGTGGCAGAGGTAGGTGGTAGAGCCAGAGGGATTTGTGAGGTGGAGAGGAATATTAGAGGGCTTACCATGGGTGTCCCTTCCATGAGATTACGAGATGTTCCTTATCACCTGCAGAGGCACATAGTGGGTGTACCAAAGATTCTCAACCACATGTTGCAGTGGGTAGCTAGAAAAGTAATGTGTTACCGTGAGCACAATGAAATACAAGAGAATGAGTCAAGTTTCTTGTCTTAGTGTAGTCATATGTTATGATGTACGAGCATGGTAGCCCACTTTTTTTCCCTCTATGTTCTTTTTGGATGATATTTCTGTTATAGAATGTTTCCCCTGTGGAAAGGTGAAACTTCCCTTGGATTACCAGATCCTTATACCAAGACAACAACACTACAAATGGAGACTAACATCCCTTTAAACTCATTTTAACCAATCATAAAGAGACAAGGAGAAAGGGCATGATGTACCTTTTTACGAAGTTTTTCCTCGTTGTTTCCAATTCATGAGCTTGGTGTTCAAACCCCCTGGTGCAACTTGATACCTGCAACAAGAAACAAAGAGAAACGACTATCTCCTACTCTAGTTGATTAGGTAAAACAAATTAATTTATGATAAAGTAACAATAGACAAGCATATGCAAGAATACACAAGCTTGAAGGAAATAGGCCAAGTATATTCAATGAGAACCCAAAAGAGAATACTTACATGCCACGATAGATGCTGGAGCAACCTCTCCAATATCTCCTTGTCCAACCATTTGCACAAATGAACCAAGATCAAAATAATGATGCTTTATTGATTTCTTCACCCTTCACCATGGAAATGCCTCCAATTTATAGGCTTTGAGATGCTCAACCACCTTGAGTATTTTTGGAATTTGTTGAGAATATGGTTCCATAGGTTATTATTCTTTTCCTTATATAGATCCATGGAGTAATACTTGAACCAAACAAACCCCCAACCTTTAGATTTTTTCCTTAGAATAAGGTGGGATTCACCTTGATTCCCTCAACCAACAATGACACCCCCATAAAGCTGAAGACAAGGTGCCATGTGACCCCCTTAACATGGTGTAGGGAGCATCGACGCTCCCTAAGAACAGGTAGGGAAGCACCAGTCTTCTTAAATGTCCAAGAATGGTCAAAATACTAAGTAGAAAGGTATGTTTCGATTGTCAAAATCCTAAGTAGAAAGAGATTTTCCTTCCAACATGATTTAGGGTTTGTGGCAAGTGTTTTCATGGTGTCGATTGAATTGTGACACTTACTAAAAATGTATGAAGCATGTTATGACACTTGCGGCACTTGCAACATTTTTGGTGCAACACTTATGACACTTGCGACACTTAGGTATTGACGTTAGCGCCATATGTGACACTTGCGACAGTTAGAACGTGACGTTTGCACCACATGCGACACATTATGCAAGCGTGGAAATTTGACGTGTAACAATTAGGGAAATATGCTCCTTGTTATTTCTCGGTGCATGTACCCAATGAGGTTAGGGTATAGAGAGATGGGTCTTGATATAGTTTCACTTGGGTACAACCTCTCTCACTAGCCCAATCAACCTCCCATGGAAAAATATAAGAGAGATGATGGAGTAGGAGATCTTATCAATATGTTTCTTGAGGAATCCCTCGTGTGACAATGGAATTAGATGATGGACGACTTTTCCAAGATCCTTCGACGAATGCTAACGGTGGGTGGGGCACCTTCAACGAGAAAGAATTTTGGAGATGTGACAAACTTCAAGGTACAAGTTAACTTTGATAACCCTTTATTTGAAGGCTAGATAGATTTAGATTCCTTGGAGAAATGGTTAGATATGTTAAAGGGTTATTGCTCTGTTAAAAAAAAATTTGACATCGAAAAAAGATCACCTTCACTCTCCTTAAAGACCTTCCCCATGTCAAATATTGGTGGGAAGGTTATTGGGAGAGACATAATGAAGGTGATTGTATAAAATTCAGGACAAGATCCACTTGGGCGGCCTTAATTGATTCCCTCAAGGAGGAATTCTACCATGTTGGAAACTATGATGACTAGTAGAAGAGATAAATGACTCTACATTAAGAGAGAGATTAGACGGTGCCAGTGTACACCAACATATTCCATCCCTTCCTCTCAAAGATGGGTATCAGAGACTCTGAGTGGAACCTAGTTTTGAATTACCTCAGTGGAATACACAAGTACATCCAAATAAACATGGATTTCTTAGACATCTCCTCACTAGGAGCCACTTATCAATATGCTCTCAAAATCGAGCAAAAATTCAAATAGAGGAATAAGAGGGAGTTCGGGTTTGCAAATTTACCCAAAAACATGTTAAAATTAGCCCAAAATCACAAAACAAGGGACATATCAAGGACATCTAACCTTAAGACAACCAGTCCAAGCCACAAGAAAAGAAGGGTAATGTGAAGTTGAAGAAGGAAATTGGAAAGTGGTGTGAGTTCCAAAAAATCACCTGGAACATCACTAATGAATGCCGCACAAAATAATCATTATTGGTCAATCTTAAACAAAAATATTCAGACCCTAAATTGGAATCTAATTTAGAATAGGATAAGGGAAAGAAGATCATTGATGCAGAACCTAGTGCTACCATCACAATCGCAAAGATCCAACAAGAACAATTAGAGGAGATTGAGGAGGGGGAATGCCTCTTCCATTCATAGATGTGGGTGAAGGGGACCCCTGTACATTTGATTATTGATAGAAGGATCTATAAGAGCCTGATCTTAGCTAAGGTCATTAAGATATTTAATTTGTCGATAATGCCACACCCCCAAACATACGCCATTGGTTGGTTGAGCCAGGGATGATACCTTCACGCCAACAAGCAGTGTTTCCTATCCTATGACATCAAGCCCTTCAAAGATGAGGTACTATGTGATGTTTCCCCACTCAAATTTTGTCATTTTATTTTAGGACAAACCTATATGTGGAAACATTATGTTGTTTATGAGTCTCAACCCTATAGTTTCATTGTTACTTTAGGAGGTCAACACTACAGGGTACCAGAAGTAGTTCTAACCACTGCAATTTCATTAATCTTGATAAAATAGAGTCGAAAGGTAATCTCTCATACTATAAAGTTTTTCCTCTTTATTGTTGGATTAGAAGGTGAACGAAAATTCACAACAACCACCACAACTTCAACAAGGGCCTCTCTACACAACATAAGTAGGTGGACAAGGTTATAGAGGAATATAGAGAATCAATACCAAGAATCGATACCAAGAATAGGGTTATAAGTAGGTGGACAAAATCACTATCAAGAATCGATACCAAATCATTTGAATTGATGATATTCTTTATCAGCTCAAGGGTGTTGAGTTCTTTAGTAAAATTTATCTAAAGTCAAGCTACCACTAGGTTCCGACAAAACACAATCATTTATGGAAGACAACCTTCATATCTAAAGAAGGCCTTTTTGAGTGGTTGGTCATGCATTTTGTCTTGACTGATGCTCCAATGACATTCATGAGGATGATAGATGATATTTTGAGGTTGTTCAAAAACTCTTTTGTGGACGTATATTTGAATGACATCCTCATATTTAGTTGGACCTAGGAAGAAAATTTGCAACACATTCAATGGGTCCTCAGCACCTAATGACAACACAAGTTATATGCCAATTTGGAGAAATGCTCATTCGACATGCAGATAAATTCAATACTTAGGATACATCATGGATGAACATGGAGTGCATGTGGACTTAGCCAAGATTGTAGTTGACCATCTTGGATGAATTTGACAAAGCTTCGCAGCTTCCTGGGCCTTGCCAAATTCTACCATAGGTTTGTGTTGGGTTCTCCCATATCACTTGGCCCTTAATTCAAGTGACCAAGGGTGGAGATAAATCCAAGTTTTCTTGGTTTGAATCACAACAGAAAGAATTCTAGGATATGAAACACCAACTATGTTATGCATCATTCCTCATGTTGCTAGAACTACAACAACCATTTGAGATTGAAAATATGCCTCCAACTATGCTATCGGTGTAGTCCTCCCTTAGCGGGCACATTCGATGGCCTATCATAGTGAAACACTATCTAATGTTCTTTTTAGACATCCCACCTATGACAAGGAGATGTAATCCATCGTACATACAGGTCAACAATGGAAGCATTGTATTATGGGAAAGGAAAAGATTATACACACTGATCACAAGCCTCTACAATTCATGCAGACATAAGGAAAGTTACATAAATACTTTCATCATAAGTGGTTTTCATACTTGCAAAAATTCCACTTCTATATTAACTACTAGAAGGGAAATTCCAACCATTGGGACAAGAATTCAATGTTTCTTACAGTCAGGTGCGTAAGCCTAGTAAGAAAGTACAAAGATGTGATGGAATGGGCAGACACATGTCCATCTGATGATGTCCTATCCTTCGACTTTGTGGGAGTCAAGGATGTATACCATATGTCATACCACCTTTTGCATGGGAAGTACGTGGAAAGCATTCTCCTGGTGGATGAGACTTCTCAACAACATATAACTAGAATGCTATCCCTGATTCTTTTGACAGATTATGAGCTCGAAGTTCTTGGGCAAGGTAAGCAATTGTTTTCCATGCTCCCAATGGACATAAGTCAGACTAGATCATGCACGAATATAGGCTTGAGACAAATGAAAACACTACCCCCCAGGCAAGTATAAGTAACTTTGCAGTTCCTTGATAGAATTAAATGCATCTAAAAACACATTTCATTCCCCTTTATTTTGGATCATCTTCGAGAAAAATCTCAGGTAAGGAAGCCATAGACTACAAAAATGAAAACTCTTGTCCTATTATTAAAAAATAAATCATTGAATAAATCTGAAGCAGAGTACATGTACTTCACTCAGCTAGACTTCAGAATAAATAAAATGTATAGATGAATAGAAAAGTCCATATGAACTTTATATATGGAGAATAATAACCAACTTGTGGAATGAACTATATGATCTAGACACATAAATTACATTTGAGTACATATTTTCAAGGGAAAAAACCTTGCAACGCCTATTACAAATGCAAATTGTTATGGGTAATTTACATGATACAAAATACTGTATTTTATAAAGAATTAAGAGGAGTTATTATTTTCTACATTTTATATGCCTAGAAGTTATTCTCATATGTTCGAAGATAGATTTATTAGACTGTTGTTTCACCCATCTCCATTTGCACAACACGGTTACAATTTTCCAAACACATTCTACATAATTAAAAAAAGGATAAGAAACAAAATGACCTTATTCCATAATCAATAGAAAAATACATTTTATATGTCATGAGATAGATTTATCATAATGTTGTTTCACACATATCCATCTGCACAACATGTTCCAATTTTCCAAACACATTCCACAAAATAGAAAGAAAACTTGAAAAAAACAAAGGACCTTATTTCGTATTAAAAAATACAAATGTAAATGAATTGTTCAATTTTTATGGTTACCAACTTTCATAATGGTGACTCAAAAATTATGTTTTTCAACTATAATCACCAATGTTTATGTTGGTTGTCATGGGCACTGGGGATGAGGATGCTCTATTATAGAATAGAAATAATTTTATTTCTTCGGTGCCCCCTACTTGGCAGGATTTATGGGATGGAGACAAAATTTGTTAAAAAAACTGAAAAAATTTGTTTCTCACAAAGATTTGTAAATTTTTGTAATTTGGGGAAGTGAAAAAAATTACTGAAGCAACAAAATCAATGAAATTCAAAATCATTTCTTAAATATATTGACAAATTTTTTGTACTTATTTGTTTCATTCTAATGAATAAAATTGATACTCACCATGTAGAATGAATAAAATTGATACTAGCCATGTATCCAGACCAAAAGTAGTGGAAAATGCATAAGGATCAGATTCTAGCTACACCAAGCAATAAAAATCAAGTCTCCATATCCAACAATAGAAATGAATCAACAACAACGAGTCACCATCTCCAGAATTTCTTGAACCAACATAAACTACATGTATATTTTTAATTTCACCAAATATACTAACCTTACACAATTTTTCTCTTGCAGACATGTTTTTCGTTTGTTGACAACACAATCAAGAAAAATATGAACAAAAGTTATTTGCATTGCAAATTCTCATACCCTCAACCCAAAGCATCCCAAATCATACATTCCAATCATGTCAAGAGGAAGTTGAGTGCGAAGCATCAAAGGATGAACTGCGTGAGGAGTTTTTCACAGAAGACGTCATGCCTGAGGCCATGAAAGACACAGATCACACAAGAGCAACGAAAATGACGACCTTCACCTGCCCTCTTCGCGGGAAGGTACTTCTCCGGCCATGGGAACCCTCGCCACATTTGTCGCCAACGACCATTTTTGTGTAAGATCGTCAAGCGGAAAACCAAACTCCGATGATGTTGCTATGATTATTGATTGAAGGAAACATTTCTAGTATTTATAGAGAGCGGAAAAAATCCATGGGTACCATATGAAACACTTGTTATATATTATATTGACAACAATCACAAAGTTGGAGGATGCTCCAAGTCCTCTTACCAGACCAAAGAGTAGGATGCTCTGACTAGAGAGTAGAAATTTATCTAAATATAATGGAGGATTCTCCCACCAGAAAGAAGAAATTTACAGACTAACCAAGTGCTTTTCTAAAGGATAGAGAACCGAACCAACACGTTTACATGTAGGTGGCATAGTTTTCATGCTTGTGTAGGCGACAGAGTTTGCATGCTTGTGTACGTGGAAGTTGAGAAAATGTACTATGAGATATGGTTTATGAATTTATGCATGGAACAAACATTTAAACATTTAATGTCAATGAGTAATGCTAGATTCATTTCTAGCATTAATTCATTTGGGAAAAATTAATACTTAAATATGTGCTTTAAAGTAAGGAATCCATGGACAATGCAAGGTTGTGCCTTAGGAAGAGGCCAAATAAGGCCTCAAACTTCAAACCTATGTTAAAAAATAAAATGAGAGTGTGAAAAATGTATAAGTTTACCAAAACTTAGCTTTAAAACAATCAAAACTCATAGGTTTCCGTGCCAAACTAATAGCATTAGAAAAAAATGATTACAATAGTCCCTACTAGCCTGAAAGGCAAGGACTAATAAGAAAACCAATACCTCAATTTTTTGGTTCTAAAACCTAATCTTGTGCTTCTTGGAAAGAATTTTAATGGATATGGATACTTTCCAATGCCATAACCTATAGGAATTATTACACAAACAAGTTAATGCATTCATGGCATATTTAAAAACTAATGAATTTGCTTCCTTTTCCATTAAAACTACTAAAAGGATATGGAAGGAATCTCTATGTCAATTTATGCAGAATGCATCTCCATTCTCTTTCTTGATATTGAACCTCCTTAAAGACCATGGATGGAAATAAATTTTAGCAAATCTTGAAATTTCTCCAAACTTCAATGCAATTTACACAAGGTTATAATGGTGAAAACTAATTCAAATGGTGCCCAAGATTAATACGAACCTCCTCAAAGTCAATGCATGGAAATTAATTTTAGAAAAATTAATAAATGGAAATCAATTTTAGAAAACCCTGAAACTCACTAAATCTCCAATGAAATTCAACTTAACTATGATTTATATGTTCAAAAATAAGTCTGCATAGCATTAGCATGCACAATACCTGCCACCGAGGTAAATAACAAAGTATGAAATTTAATAACTTCGATGTGTAATCTAAGTTTTTTAAGTTAATTTGTGTTTCTCAAAATGCAGTGAGATGTAATGCGGATGGGACGTATACTGTGCTATCATGTCTATGTACATTCCTTTTTTTTCGATTTCCATCACGAATCCAACTTTGTCATGTTTGTGTACATTTATTTTTTCAATTTCTATCCTGCGAATCCAACTCACAACTAGATAGATTGGCCAACACATTTTTTGAGTAGAAAAACACCCACGTTTTAATGCTCTAATACGATACATCATGCATAATATCAGGTGAAATATTTTTCACTTCCGCCACTCATGGAAAATTATGATTACAACGTCAACCCCTCTGCAATAAGACTTTCAATTGATCAACCAATCATTCAAGAGATAAATTAGTTTTAAAATAATTTATGAAAACAAAAAAAATGATTTGTTAGAATATGGTGAAATTTTTTTAGTCAATGTCTAAACTAATATCAGGTCAATGCAAACTCATCACTATATACCTGACCTGCGATAGGTATAATAATGTAAATGACACCTAGTGTTAATTAGATATTGAATAAATGAAACCTACTCGTCAAACTTCACAATTTTTCATCAATTTCATTGAAATTCACACCAATTTTGGTCCAATGCTCCATTTTCAAAGTAAAAGTTGAATGAAATAATATAGTAAAATAGTATATGTATAATAATAATACAAATGTGGGGTGGTAGGTGTAGGGGAGCCATCAAAGAAGTTATTTATGCATGGAAGAATGATTATTATGAATAATGAAGCAATAGCTTTAGCTTTACTCAAAGACATTCTACTCTTTAAAACCCAAGGGTGAAGGGAAGCATCTGTGGTGGGAGTCTCATTGATTTTTATTTAAGTAGTTCAATACAATTATATACTTAGGCAACCTCTCTTAGCTCGTCTAATGAATATAACACTTCTAGAATTTTTGAGTTTTCTTAAGATCATTTTCTTTCACATTCTATGGCATCAAAACTCCTTTGTAGACCATCAACTAGATTTGGGTGTAGGTTTAAACCTCAAGGCTAGTAATATAAATGGGGGGACATCCTTTCATCTACCCCGAATTATAGTGTGTTATTAGATACGATGGTAGATAGCATAAATAACTTGGAAAATGTTCTGTCTATGAATCAACATGCATTTATGAACTAACAATGTCTTATTTCTTCACTTCTCCTTATACTTGTGCAAAGGATTAAGATTTGCATGGTAGTCTAGTTGGGATTTCAATGTGGGTTATTTCACCAGGATATGCACCTGCTTTAGTTCATTATGTGAGTTTTGTGTCTTTTGTTTTTTATTTTGATTTCATCTTTGTATTTGGAAGATATGAGCATTAGAGGGAGGCCCCATCCCTTGAATCTAAGTTTGCATCCTTGCATATATGTGATCCCTAGTTATGCTCCAGTCTTTCTATTAGTTGGGAGGAGGATGGTGCATCATCATTGCAATAATGGGTGTTGCATCCCTTGCAAGTTGGGGAAATTCAAGAAAGGTCTCACGTGGTGTATGAAGGATATTAGAGAAGCTAAGTGTGGAATCATCAACATAGGGATCAAATTGGAGTGATGGTAGTGACATTTTAAACAAAAATAATAGCAAAAAATGTAGGAAGATATCATTGTTCTATTAATATAGCCAAACATGTAGTAGATTCGAGAAATTGGTAGGACGTAGATGCATTTATAGGCTTCAACATAGTAGAAGTTTGAATATCTCTTCTCAAATATATTTGGTAAAGAATCTCACAGAGTGCATCATGGCACATCTTGGCATCCCAAATAGTGCAGTGAACCCTCCTTCTCATGCAAACTCTTTCCCTACAACATTATCCTCATGGGATTGTAGGGACCCTCTTATTTCCCCTAAGTTAGAAATGGGACAGGACAATGCATTTCAAGTTTCTAATGGAAAGGGGTAGAATTGCAAGTCCCTAGAAGAAAATGATACAAATAAGAATTGGTTACAAGAAGTCCAACAAAGGCCAAGCAATTAGAATTTCATTTATTTTACATATGTGTTTAAAATGTTTTTCCAAGTAGTTTGTATGCTTCAACAATATGTAAGGTAGTATACCTACAAAGATAGAATAGGGTTTTTTGGATGGTTATCCCTCTTCGACAAAACTTGGATCAGATTTTCATTTGGAACCTATGGCATGGGCCTAATATTTGTACTTTTTCCTAGCTTCTTGTCTTTGACACAACCTTTATTTATTGCAAACCCTATCCATTGCTACGAAATAATAATAATAATAATAATAATAATAATAATAATAATAATAATAATAGTGTATATATGTGTCATAATAGTTATATATTGATGGATCATTGAAAAGAGGTTTGGGGTTAATACATAAGGGGTTCTGGGTTAATAGGTAAAGGGTTCAATGTTCAAGGTCAATGGGTAAGGGGTTTAGGTTTAGTTGGTAACTAGTTGAGGTTTAATGTTTTCATGGTTATTCCATAAGGAATTTGAGGTTGTTAGGTTTCGGGGTTTGGGATTCAATGTTTGAGGTTCATGGATCACGGGTCAAGGTGTTTAGGGTTAGTTGGTAAGAGGTTCGAGGTTATTAAGGGGTTTTGAGATAGTGGGGAGTTAAGAAAATCATAGTTGGATCTTGTGTTGGGAGCTTGGTATGCTTATTTATGGTGTACCCACCCTTTTGTACCTTTTTTCAAAGACATGCTCCTGGCCTTAACTAGCCCACTCACAATTTTGGAATCATTACATTGAAAAAATTAGGGTGTTCAATTTAAGATTATGCTTTGAATACATTAGAATGGAATATTACGATAAGAGTAATAATTAATAAGGATTGTCTAGCCATTACCATTTCATTGCAAGATCTGAAATTATTAGATTTATGAAAGAAGAACCATTAGGAAAGTATTTTATGAGTTTTTCATTATTCTATAATGGAAACAGGGGACTTGAAGAGGATCATATACCATCCCAATCTAAAACATGAACAATATTGACTAGGGACCTATGAATGTTTCTCTATGTCCTATGCTATCTTCTTAAAAAACAATGTTTGGATTGTTGGGGGGTATGGTTACCACATTAAAAATTAAACAAATTGGTTACACCACCAACAATAAATAATAGAGCTCATATCTTAATTTGAATTGGCATGGGAAAACTCACTAGATAAAACTAAACATTTTAAGGCATTAGTAACACTACATACAATATACACTTTTAAGGTAAATCTCATTATGGTATGTGAAATCTATTTCCTTATCTATAATCTTCTTAAGATATGCTAATTTTGGTTGAAATGAAATGTTTTAATGTAAACATTTGTATTTATATCTAATTTAGTTTTGTTTGATTTGATTATTAAGCTAACTGTGAAGTATTATTATTTTTGTTATTTGATTTTTTTAATGGCGTGGTTAGTGTTATAGATGTGAAACATCTACCCCACTTGGGTTGTAAAAAGCACCTCTCGAGATAGCTCTCTGAGAAACCTATGAAACCCTAGTTTTTGGGCCTTAGTGCGATGGAGAGAAGAGTAGGGGGGAAACCCCCTTTGGATGAAGAAGCACTAGCATGTCAAGCTATGGTCATGAGCTTCGTCAACAATTCCAAATCTCATCCATCTCGATTTGTGAAGAAATTAGAAGAAATCCTTGAGGTCAAGTTACCCCCTACTTCCTCAAGGCTTTGTCTCTGGATATTGTTGATTGAGGCATGATTGACCAGTTCACTTGAATATGACCATCTCTGAAGAAAGTGGCTTCATGGCTTCAAAAGAATTGGAAACCTCACGTTAAGGGTTGCATGGACCATTTTTCTGTGGAATAGGCTTCTATGCCTTTCTCTTTGAATTTAAGGAAGATAGGGACATGATCTTCCATAATGGACCTTATTTTTTTAGGGCAAGAGGAATGTATATGAACAAATGGACTCTATACTTCAATTTGGAGAATGATGTTCCTTCAACGGTTCTAGTTTGGGTTTGTCTTCCACATATTCCCCTCCACTGTTGGAACGATGATGCTCTTCAAAGTATTGGTAATACTTTGGGCCACTACATTGATAGGGAAGAACTGAAGGGAAATATGTTTTCCTCTGCTAAAACTTGTGTCAAGGTGGACCTAGAGAAGGACATTCCTAAAGTTGTACTAATTGCAATAGATAATTGGATGCATATTTAGTATTTATACTATGATAAACTACTATTCGAGTGAAAACTCTATCATGAGTATGGGAATTTTTCCAAAAATTGCAAGAAAGTAGAAAACCAACAACCCTCCATCCATGGGAAAGAAGAGCAATGGGAATTAGTTTATAGAAAATTAGGTTTTGGGGTTAATATTAGAGCTAGGTATCAAGAACTATCTGAAGTTGGACCATCTTCTTATTCAGGTAAGTCCTAAGGGGGTCTTCTTATTCAGGTAAGTCCTAAGGGGGTTCTTCCTCTATTCTTGGATCTACATCGAATCCCTCAAGAAACCCAATCACTACTCAAGTTGTAGTTGTTGTATACCAAAAGAAAAATTTTAGTGTTCTTGTAAAAGAGGACAACACCATCGATGAGTCACAACCTCAAGCCCAAGAGGTTGGAAAATATGAAAACTTGAGGGATCCCTCTTTAGTCTAAACTCTTGAATTTCCTTCTATTGAGTGGGATGAGGAGTTGTTTGAGACCCTGGAAGAGTTGGGGGTTAGGATTGAAGATCCTTAGAGAGAATTTGTGAACATACTTGAGGTGGGCCTGAAAGAAGTGGAAAACTTCAGGAATGTAGAGGTAACCTTTCAGGAAGGAAAAGATAAGGAAGCGATGATGGAATTATCAATGGAAGAAGATAGGGATTCAAAAGAGCATTTGACTCAAAGGTCAAGAAGAAAATCATCACTTACAATGAGGGAAAAACAAAATAACAAAGATATCATGTTGGGATATCAAGAAACCATAGCGAAAATGATGGGAGGTCCAAAGCCTTCAAATACTTCAGGGGGGAATGTTCCTCCTAAGGGGGGGTCTTCTAAGTATCTACTTAAATAATTATTTTATTTTGTTGGAACTACAGGGGTCTCAATAGAGACCCAAACATTGCAGCTCCCAAAGATCTAATCAAATTAGAAAAGTCGACAATCCTCTTGGTCTAGGAGACTAATATGAAAGCTAATGAAGCAATTAAAATTGGAAATCATATTTGGAAGTAGAGTGAAGGAAAAAGACTCAAGAGGAGCTTCATGGGGTTTGTATACCATTTGGAATGCTCATGATGTAAGTCATGAATTCTCATTTCAAACTCAAAATTGGTTACTGACTAAATTCAAATTTTTGCAACATGAAAGAAGGATAGTAGTTCAATCTCTACATGCTAGTAAGTTACAAGGAGAAAGAATTGTGTTGGAGATCTCTTTTGAATCTCAAAGACTCCTAATTTTCCATAGATTGTATTATAGCTAGGGACTTTAACGTGACCCTAAATAGTCTTGAGAAAAGAGGGGGAAGTTTAAGTAGAGATTCCGTTTGGGAGAAATTGAAGGATATAATAGGGGATTGGGACCTCTTGTATATGAAGCCAACAAAAGGGATGTATACTTTGTCTAACAAAAGAAGAATCCCTAGACATATTGTTGCTATGCTTGATTTCTTTCTAGTTCATAGAAATTTGTTGTTGCAACATCATACCTTCAAATCTAAAATTCTCCCTTCTATAATCTCTGACCACAAGCCTATTTTCCTTCATCTTCAACTAATCCCAGATTATGGACCTCTACCTTTTAGATTTAACCCCCTTTGGCTCAATTCATAAGATGTGATAGATAGAATCCAAAAACCATGGGACACTTGGATACTAGGCACTCCTATGTATATATGGGAGACAAAAATCAAGTTGGTAAAGAAAACACTAAAAGATTAGGCCAATGAATCCTTTATTTCACCTACAATAGAGAAAGAGAAAATACATGATAAACTAGAGGATCTACAAATGAAAATGGATAGCAAAGATATCACGAGCCAAATTCAAGATTAGAAGATGATGTTACAAAGTCAGTTTCACTTGGTTATAAAGCAAGAGGAACATCATTGGCATATCAAATCCTAGAGCTTATGGTTAAAGTGTAACATCCCTCTCTTGCACGCACTGAGCGAACTTATTCTTTGAGGACACTTGCTTGAAAGGG
>JZKD02S2013319.1:18503-30761 GCA_000966675.3 Picea glauca
AGTATGGATCTCATCTTTCAGCGTAACGTTACGCTGCTGAATTTTTACTTGACTGAACTTTCTCTTGTGGGAGTTGGGATACCTAGCTCGGGTAACGAGTGGTAGCTCGACCTTGCGAGGTGAGTTGGGTGCTAGCAGTTCTCTGGTATTGTGTGTGTGGCCCCTTTGCGGCTTGGGGGGCTCAGGGAGAAGAAGAGTACCCCTAGCATTGGCTGGGAGGTATCAGTGAGGTCACATCGGTCGGCAAGTGGAAGTTGGACAGAGCGCACACGAGGAAAAAAACTTCAGAGCATTCATGTTTGAATAAGGTACATCTGTTAAAGTTGTTACTTGCAATGAATTTAATTTACACATGTTATTTTTCTATGCTCGGTTGAAGATTTCATTGCCATGAGATTTCTTTCACCTGCTTTCCTACGGATTTGTAACCCCCTTTCTCACTGTATTCTGAATTGTTTTCCATGGTGAACCCAACCTCTGATTGCAATGAATTCTCTGCGTTTATTTTATTGATTATTACAAAGAAAAAAAAATTGTGTTTTTATCTTTCGTCCATTATCCCTTAAGTTATTAGTCTGTGCTTGAGTAGTTGGCCAAGATCCAAATATACGATCATCACTCTGGTGTTTAAAGACCTATAGATTCAAATTCCCTTCTTTCCTGTGCATGGATACTAAGTGAAGGATAAATTTCTCCCAGTTATCAACCCTTAATTATTTCTGTGTTTTTATCTTATGATTAATCTCGATTACTCGCGCCTTTTTGTGAATGAGTATCTATGCATTTGATTGATCCAATTAGTCTTGGGCCTTCTTGTGAATCAGTATCTGTGCGTTTGATTGATCCATTGATGAATGATTAGTCTTGCGCCTTCTTGCGAATGAGTATCTATGTGTTTGACTGATCCATTGTCGAATGATTAGTCTTGCGCCTTCTTGTGCTGAGTATCTCTGCGTTTTGTTGATTCATCTCTGATCTCTGCGTTTTTCTTTTATGCATAATCTCTTTGTCCTTCCCATAATTTCATCTCTGCGTGTTTGAATGGAAAATCTCTGCGATTTGTGTAATTTCCTGGGGATCCGAACTGTCTTTCCTCTACGTTTTTATTGACACGATCCACTGTTGTGATTGAGTATTTTCATTATAGTGTACCTTCATTAAATCAGTTTAATCCGTGAGTAATTTCATTATTAGGAATTTAAATTATAGTTTTATATGGCGTAATAATTGTTTAGTTGTATATTAAACATGTATGGAAATTTCCTTGGCTGATGCGATAATAATTATGTTCTTGATCTATTTCAAAATTTTGTAGAAGGAGTGGAAATATACTAAAAAAATAAAAAATTGTTAAATTTAATTTCAGTGTTAAATATGTGAAGGATTGTCTCAGAAATTTCTATGTAACCAATGCAAATGGAATGGTGGAATGACTCTTATGGAAATTTCTGCTTTCCTTGGTTATTGATACCTCTATTGTTATAAATTTTCTCATCCCATGTTTTTGTCTGGAGTGAAAAATGAAAATGGATGACTGCGCTTGATTGACACTCTCTCTTGCCACACATTACCATCAGGTTTAGACTTGATTCTTGCCCACGAAGTTAGTCAATCACGAGAGTTGAAATTAAATCTATGTTCACTGCACATTATGAATTTCTTAGACCTGATACTGATTTAATTATGGTTTCTCGACAAGACTGTCTAGAATAACTCTGCCAATTTAAGATAGAATTTCATGATCTTTTGCCCATAATTTGCACCCAGAATTTGTGATCTCCCCCAACAAGGCTATCAATTAACCTCTACACCTTCTTGGCATCAGATGCCTTCCATTTCGCCCCTTTTGATGCTTTCTTTTATTACCAAGAGGTGAGATCATGCAACATAGATGATGCCCATGAGCGAACTGAATCAAAGTATTTAGCACCCATCCAGACCGTCCTGTACATTCGGCAAAGGAAGATTTGTGTTAATTATGGAGTTGGCATTTTACTCTGAATTTCTGGGCAATGTCCGCGTGGTTCCCTTTTAATTAATTTCCATTTTTTTTATCTGACAAATTGCATTCTATTTATCATCTAACCTGCAACTCAGAGCATTTGGCTTTTAAATTATGTCTCTAATCAAATTGCATGCAAAGTCTGTTGGGCGATGTTTTAATTTCGAACAGTTGGATATTTTAATTTTATCTAAGGCGTGATTTTGATTAGTTTCCAAGTGACGGTTCCCTTGTGGTAAAGGAATTTCAATTTGTTAGTTGGATGGCCTTAATTAGTGTCTAATATGCTTCTTCAGAATGAATGGCATTTAAAATTGTAAACCATTCTATCTAACTGCCACGATACATTACAGCTGCCAAAATTTCAGATTTAATTCATTGTTGATTAGAATTTGCTAATTCATTGTTGAATAGAATTTGCTAATTTAATTGGCAATGTAAGATGCTTGTTATTAATAGAAATTGCTAATTCATTGTTGAATAGAATTTTCTAATTTAATTGGCAATGTAAGCTGCTTGTTATTAATAGAAGTTGCTAATTCATTGTTGAATATAATTTGTTCATTTAATTGACAATGTAAGTTGCTTGTTAATAACATAAATTGCTAATTCATTGTTGATTAGAATTTGATAATTTAAATGATGATGTAAGATACAATGGCGATGTAAGCCACAATGGTGATGTAAGCTACCTATTATTATTAGAATTTGCTACTTGTTATTATTAGAATTTGCTAATTCATTTATAAATTGTGCTTAATTCATTGTTGATGAATTCTATGTCTCTATTGAACAATGGCGATGTAAGCTATTTGTGTTATTAGAATTTGCTAATAGCCCAGTTAACCTTGATTGGAGGACTGGGTTACTTAATTAATGATGGATGGATTGAGTAGTAGCATGCTAGCTAACGACCACATGAATGACTGAAGGAAGGATTATCTTCTTGTTAATGATATTCGATTTAATAATGTTAATTGTTATGTAGCATTAAACTAGGAATTAACCTGATTTAGGAAATTATTGGCGTAAGTAAAAAGGTTCTATTGGAGGGTAAACTAATGACTGCAGGAGATGGATGGATGCCTTACTAGCGTAGTGTTATTAGTCATTTCTTATTTTTTTTTCCAAGTTGTATGATTGTAGTTATTGTTTACTTGGACATGATGATCGCGTGATTTAAATATAGGACTCAGAAGGTATATCGCTTCTCTCAATATAGATTCTAATTATTGAATGAATGATTAAATAACACACATGGACTTTAAAGAGATTTGTGCTTCAAGTGGTTTTTCTTAATTGTGTCATTGTTACCTTCTTGCAAAAAACAATTTAAAAATTTTCCACTTGTTATGCGACGCGTGTTGTCATAACGAATGGGGTTGTTACATATGGTATCCGAGCGGGTTCAACCCTGCAACTGTGGATCGCCATGCTTTCCATTGCAATAAACCCTTGAGTATTAACCTAGTGCTAACTAAAAACTTTAACGTGTCCATGTGGTGATCTCGATTAGAGGACGCCATAGAGGTTCGCAACGTGGTGCAGTGGAAGGAGGTGTGATGCCTCCAGAAGTGCCCGCACCCTCAGAGTCTAACCCCCAAGGGGATGAACATGTCCTTGGGTTGGATCTGATTGTTGTAATGAATGATGATGGCCTGACAAGGTCCTTCCAGATATTTTTAGAGGCCTTGATTCACCATTTGTACTGAGATGAGGCCAGGGTGCTTGTATCCCTGAGGGTCCACTAGGCGCCTAGCTAGTACCATGAGTATTCACTGTGAACTTGAGAAGGTTAATTTCATGAGTTATTTGGTGCCTCGGATAGTGTAGCCATCGAGGCATGGTTGGAGAATATGGCGATGTTCTTTGAGCTTCGTGACTATACCTCCAACATGAAGGTCTGCATGGTGGTATTTCAACTGAAGGGGAGCGCTCTTTTATGGTGGAAGACACTCCTGTCGCAATTGAACATGGTCGTCGAAGAAATGTCATAGGAACTGTTCGAGGAACGGTTCTGAGAGAGGCATCTACCAGAGGAATTCATTGAGCGTCAGCTCAACGCCTTGCGACAGGGCGACCATATGGTGCCCGAGTACGAGGCTCGTTTTATGGAGCTGCTTCAGTATGATCCACACCTAAATACCGAGAAAATTAAGGTCAATAAGTTCGTGTTTGGCCTCATTGTCATCATTCATGCAAGGGTTAGGATTATAATGCCTCAAACCTTGGACAAGGCCGTTTAGAAGGCCCTCATAGTAGAGGAGGAGCTTATCAGGGGGGTTCAGAGAAGGACTCCAGCAAGACCCACGGGGTAGGTGTCATCTGGTGCACAACAACATCGGACACCAGCTAGACATTCACCAAGATATCATGGCTTCCAGAGAGGATCCACTTTCACTACAGCTCGATGACCAACACCTCAACAACGGACTCCTTACCATCACCGACCAGACCCTTAGCATTTGATAGATCCAGGTGCTACAAAGAGTTTCATTTATAGTGCAACGCTAAAAATAATTAAGGTAAAGGTAGTCAAACAAGATGAGTTTAGCTTGGTATAAATGGATTTGGGATCCAAACAAAAGGTTGGAGGAAATTTTACGGGCTGTAGCCTTAACCTGGCAGAGTTTGTCAACAGGGCCAACCTGTATGAAAAAATCTTAGGGTCTTATGATGTTGTGATCGGTATGGACTGGTTGGAATCGCATGAGGTGATACTCAACTGTAAGACTAAACAATTGAGTTTGGTTGATGATGAGGGGCATAGGCGCGTGATTGTAGTTTGGAACCAAGAAGTTTCCCTGAGGTTCATCTTTTCCTTGCAGCTACGGAAGAGCATGCACAAGGGATGTAATCTTTATGTGATCCTTGCGTTAAATGAGAAGGGAGTAGCGAAAGGTTTAGAACACCTTCTGGTGGTGAGAGAGTTTGTAGACGTCTTCCCTGAGGAGTTACCTAGGATGCCATGAGAGAGGGAATTGGAATTTACCATAGACCTAAAACTGGGGACTGAACCAATAGAAATAATGCTTTATCGGATGCTGACCCTAGAGTTACAACAGTTGAGAATGAAACTAAAGGAGTTTCTGGACCTGGGACTTATACGTCCAAGTGTGTCACAGTGGGGTGCATCGGTTATCTTCATACGAAAGAAGGATGGGTCGTGGAGACTCTACATTGACTATCGTCAATTGAACAAGGAAAGGATAAAGAATCAATATCTGTTTCTAAGGATTGATGATATGTTTGATTAGATGAAGGATGTGATGGTGTTTTCAAAGATCAACTTGAGATCAGGGTATCACCTATTATGGATCAAGAAGGATGACGTCCCTAAGACCACCTTTAAGATGAGGTTTGGACATTATGAGTTTACTATTGTACCTTTTGGACTGACAAACGCCCCTGGGGTATTTATGAGTTTGATGAATGGGGTGTTCCGCGACTACTTGGACAAGTTCATCCAAGTATTCATTGATGATATTTTGATTTACTCTCGGACATTGGAAGAGCATGACGAGCACTTGCGCTTGGTACTACAGTGTCTTAGAGAGAACAAATTGTTTGGGAAATTATCTAAATGCTCATTTTATCAATCGAAGATTCATTACCTAGGGCATGTCATCTCCGACGAAGGTATCGTTGTGGATCCAACAAAGGTTGAGGCTATTATGGAATGGCCTGCACTGAAGACTGTCCCATAAGTGTGTAGCTTCATGGGTTTAGCAGGATACTACCGAGGGTTCGTCGAGGGTTTTTCGAAGATAGCAAATCTGATTACGGAATTGCAGAAGAAGATTAAGAAATTTGTTTGGACTGAGAAATGCGTAGAGGCATTTCAGAGGCTCAAGGAGTTGTTGACGACAACACCCATACTAAAGGTCGCTGACATGGATGCAGACTTCTTGGTATGCACTGACGCATACAAGGAAGGTCGAGGCAGAGTCTTGATGCAAGATGGTCGAGTGACCAAATGATCAAACCAAATCCTGGAGGACATGTTGCGTATGTATGCTATGTACCAACATAAGAATTGGGAAGAGTTCTTTCCAATGGTATAATTTGCGTATAACAATAGTTATCAAAGCACCATTAAGATGGTGCCTTAGGAGTTTCTTTATGGGTGTTCGTGTCATACGCCTTTGAGTTGGGATTGGCTTGAGGATAGGGTCCTATGGGACCAGAAGTGATCCAATAAATGGAAGATCAATGAAAACTATAAGACAAAGGATCAAGGAAGCGTAGGATTGACAATAGAGTTATGTCGATGTGCATCATGTCGATCGTAGTTATGAAATTGGCAATCAAGTCTTCTTGTGGGTGAAACCGCATAAGAGTTCAATCAAGTTTGGAAAGGGTTCTAAACTCTCTCTTAGGTTCGGGGGATCTTGAGAGATTGTGGAAAAAAGAGGGCCTGTGGCCTATTTGACTAGCCTTGCCTGATTCCTTGAGGCATACACACGATGTCTTTCATGTCTCTTTTTTGAGACATTATGTTAGTGATCCTACTCATATTGTTGACATGAGTTCCTTGCAGGATTAGACGAGGGTGCACTCATGGTAGAGCCAATCCGTATCTTGGGTGACCGCATTTGACAGCTACGACGTCGAATAGTAGATCAGGTCAAGGTCCAGTGGGAAAACTATAGTCCGCACTTAGTGACCTGGGAGGATGCATATGATATGTGCCAACAATTTCCATTTTTGTTTGATAGATAGACTTATGACACTGTGATACGTTTTTTATCGGCACTTACATACTGTGAAACTTTGGGAAGAATTTTAGACCAAGAGGGGGTGTATGTAATATCCCATCTTGCGCGCACTGAGCGAACTTATTCTTTGAGGACACTTGCTTGCAAGTGATCCAGATTATTATACTATTGGTCATTTGATTATGATTATGAGGCATTATAGATATGATGATGTGTTATTTTGTTGTATTGACATAGACATGTGTTATTGACTGGGTTCTCTTGAGTGTGTAGGACTTTGGACCTCAAGGATGCAGAGGCATCAATGAAACCCCTTGGACTATGGATCGAGTTAGGGAGTGGACTGTTGGGTTGAATATTGTTGATGTGATATATGTACATATGATTAGATTTTATGATGATTGGTTATTATTGCTGACATGATTCGTTGATGGATGCAGGCTGATGAGAGCTTGTCGACCAGAATCACATGTGGAGTAGAGGGGTCCCGCACAACAACAAGATATTATGAGGGAGAGGTGTGGGAGCAACCCTTCCACAACCCACTAGCACTCCCACCATGGCTCAAACTGTAGGTTAACAATTACCTAGTTCAAGAAGACCCACGATGCCATGAGGGTAGACTACGATAGTCCCTCACAATGATTCTAAGGGGCGTGCAATAAGGCAGGGGCATTATTTCTTAGAGGCCCTTAGTCTCACACAAGATCACCTAGTAGAGTATTGACTCCAGGGTTTTCTGACGTCTACCAAATTGATTCAAGAGGCGAGTGGCACCCTTAGAGCACGTAGTGCGTCTTGAAGGGCATGTCACGCAAGGAAAATAGAAAGAGGTGAGTGACACCCTTGGAGCACGTAGTGCGTCCTGAAGGGAACATCGCACAAAGACAATGGAAGGAGGTGAGTGGCACCCTTGGAGCACCTAGTGCGTCTTGAAGGGCACGTCGCGATTTTAACTGGTAAGTGAATAAACCTAGATGACCTTAAAATGAATGATGTGACAAGTAAGATTTAAAAACTTTTTCCCTAAAAACAATGTCACCCAACCTTGTGGAATTACAACCTAGGTCTAATTAGAACATGTGATCAAAAAATAATAATAATTAAACATGTAACAAGAAGGGGGGTTAAGAAATCCAAATTATTTATTAAAGTCAAAATTATAATGGAGGATTAAAATTTTAAAAAGGGAAACAATTGTTTTTATCTATTTTTTCTAATATAATTTTAGTTAAAAATAAAAGAGGGTAAATGGTTGTTTCATCTACACTTGCTAAATAAATTTTTAATTAAAGAAGAAAAAGGGTAAATGGTTGTTTTATCTACACTTGATAAATTGTTTTTTAGTTAAAAAGGAAAAAGAGGAAAACTTAAAAGAAATAGGAAACTTAAAGAAAAATGGGAAACCTAAAGAAAAGGGGAAAGTTAAAGAAAAAACTGAATGTCTAACTTAGTAAGGAATCTTGACTTGGGAACTTGCTATTTATGAACTCAACTAGAAATTAGGTAAGGAGTAAGTCATTTAAGATTTGTATGGGAATTTTGGGACACCAAGGAGCATTTTTAGGAATGATTTTAGGTGGGTGAGGGAAATAGAAATAATTAAATAATTAATAAAATTAATTTTCTAGTGCAACTAGGGGATCGGGTGACATGTGTATGGGGGAGGTTTTGCCTAATTAATTAAATGAAAAACAAATTTAATGAGAATTTGGGAAACTAATTACTTGAAAACTCTATAAAAAGGATGGAGGAGGGGAGTATGGATCTCATCTTTTAGTGTAACATTACATTTCTGAATTTTTCCTTGACTGGAATTTCTCTTGTGGGAGTTGGGATACCCAGCTCGGGTAACGAGTGGTAGCTCAACCTTGCGAGGTGAGCGGGGTGCTAGCGGTTCTTTGGTATTGTGTGTGTGGCCCCTTTGTGGCTCAGGGGGCTCAGGGGGAAGAAGAGTACCCCTAGTGTTGGCTAGGAGGTACCAGTGAGGTCACATTGGTCGGCAAGTGGGAGCTGGACGGAGCGCGCCCAGGGACAACAAATTCAAAGCATTCATGTTTGGCTATGGTACGCCTATTAAATTTGTTACTTGCAATGAATTTAATTCACACATGTTATTTTTCTGTGCTCAGTTGAAGATTTCATTGCCATGAACTTTCTTGCACCTGCTTTCCTACGGATTTGTAATCCCCTTGTTCATTGTATTCTCAATTTTTTTCCCATGGAGAACCCAACCTCTGATTGCAATGACTTCTCTGTGTTTATTTTTATTAATTATTATGAAAAAAAAATTGTGTTTTTATCTTTCGTCCCTTATCCCTTAAGTTATTAGTTGGTGCTTGATCAGTCAGCCAGGAGCCGAATCAACGGTCGTCACTCCAGTGTTTAAAGACCTATAGATTCAAATTCCTTTCTTTCATGTGCATGGATAATAAGTGAAGGATACATTTCGCCCAGTTATCAACCCTTACTTATTTCTACATTTTTCTCTTATGATTAATCTCGATTCCTTGCGCCTTCTTGTGAATGAATATCTATGCATTTGATTGATCCATTGTCAAATGATTAGTCTTGTGCCTTCTTGTGAATGAGTATCTGTGTGTTTGATTGATCCATTGTCGAATGATTATTCTTGTGCCTTCTTGTGAATGAGTATATGTGCGTTTCATTGATCCATTGTTGAATGATTAGTCTTGCACCTTCTTGTGTTGAGTATCTCTGCGTTTTTCTTTTATGCATAATCTCTAATCTTTGCACTTTTATTTTATGCATAATCTCTGTGTCCTTCCTAGAATTTCATCTCTGTGTGTTTGAATGTAAAATCTCTGCGATTTGTGTAATTTCCTGGGGATCCAAACTATATTTCCTCTACGTTATTATTGACATACTCCACTATTGTGATTGAGTATTTTCATCATAGTGTACCTTCATTAAATCAGTTTAATCCGTGAGTAATTTCATTATTGGGAATTTAAATTGTAGTTTTATATGGTGTAATAGTAGTTTAGTTGTATATTAAACATGTATGGAAAGTTCCTTGGCTGATGCGATAATAATTATGTTCTTGATCTATTTCAAAATTTTGTAGGAGTGAAAATCTACTAAAAAAATTGAAAATTTTTAAATTTAATTTCAGTGTTAAATATGTGAAGGATTGTCTAAGAAATTTCTATGTAACCAATGCAAATGGAATGGTGGAATGGCTCTTATGGAAATTATTGCTTTCCCTGGTTATTGATACCTCTATTGTTATAAATTTTCTCATCCTATGTTTTTGTCTGGAGTGAAAAATGAAAATGGATGACTGTGCTTGATTGACACTCTCTCTTGCCGCACATTACAGTCAAGTTTAGACTTGATTCTCTCCCACAAAGTTAGTCAATACTGAGAGTTAAAATTAAATTTGTGTTCACTACGCATTATGAATTTCTTAGACCTGATACTGATTTAGTTATGGTTTCTCGGCAAGATTGTCTAGAATAAATCTGCCAATTTAAGATAGAATTTCATGATCTTTTTCCCGGAATTTGTGATCTCCCCCAATGAGGCTATCAATTAACCTCTACGCCTTCTTGGCATTAGATGCCTTCCAGTTCGCCCTTGCTTTTAATTTTTCCCCTTTTGATGCTTGCTTTTATTACCAGGAGGTGTGATCGTGCAACATAGATGATGCCCATGAGCGACCTGAATCAAAGTATTTACCACCCAACCAGACCATCCTGTACAATGGGTGAAGGAAGATTCATGTTAATTCTGGAGCTGATATTTTACTCTTAATTTCTGGGTAATGGTCACACAGTTCCCTCTTAATGAATTTCATTTTTTCTTTCTCTAACAACTTGCATTTTATTTACCATCTAACCCGTAACTCAGAGCGTTTGGCTTTTAAATTTTGTCTATAATCGAATTGCATGAAAATTCTGTTGGGTGATGTTTTAATTTCAGACAGTTGGAAATTTTAATTTTATCTAAGGTGCCTTTCTGAGTAGTTTCCAAGTGACGGTTCCCTTGTGGTAAAGGAATTTCAATTTGTTAGTTGGTTGGCCTTAATTAGTGTCTAATATGCGTCTTCAGAATGAATGACATTTAACATTGTAAACTCTTCTATCTAACTGCCACGATACATTACAACCGCCAGAATTTCAAATTTAATTCATTGTTGATTAGAATTTGCTAATTCATTGTTGAATAGAATTTGCTAATTTAATTGGCAATGTAAGCTGCTTGTTATTAATAGAAATTACTAATTCATTGTTGAATAGAATTTGCTAATTTAATTGGCAATGTAAGTTGCTTGTTAATAACATAAATTGCTAATTCATTGTTGATTATAATTTTCTAATTTAAATGGCGATGTAAGCTACAATGATGATGTAACCCACAATGGTGATGGAAGCTACCTGTTATTATTAGAATTTGCTACTTGTTATTATTAGAATTTGCTAATTCATTTCTAAACTATGTTTAATTCATTGTTGATGAATTCTATGTCTCTATTGAACAAATTAATTGCGATGTAAGCTATTTGTATTATTAGAATTTGCTAATAGCCCAGTTAACCTTTATTGGAGGATTGGGTTACATAATTAATGATGGATGGATTGATGAGCAACATGCTAGATAACGACCACATGAATGACTGAAGGAAGGATTATCTTCTTGTTAATGTTATTCGATTTAATAATGTTAATTGTTATGTAGCCTTAAACTAGGAATTAACCTGATGTAGGAAATTATTGGTGTGAAGAAAAAGGTTCTATTGGAGGGTAAAATAATGACTACAAGAGATGGATGGCTGCCTTACTAGTGTAGTGTTATTAGTCATTTCTTATTTTTATTGCCAAGTTGTATGATTGTAGTTATTGTTTACTTGGATATGATGATTGTGTGATTTAAATATAGGGCTCGGAAGGTATATTGATTCAATCACCGTGGATTCTAATTATTGAATGAATGATTAAATAGCACGCCTGGACTTTAAAGATATTTTCACCTCAAGTGATTTTGCTTAATTGTGTCGTTGTTACCTTCCTGCAAAAAAACAATTTAAAATTTTTGCACTTGTTAGGCGACGCGTGTTGTCATAACGAATGGGGTTGTTACATAAAGTAAATAGATAAGAACAGAAAGTTATTCCATAAGTAGAAAAAGACACGATTGAGTTAGAATAATGTGAAATAAATCCTTTTGGAGGATGGTACTAAAATCTCATACTTTGAGGCCATTAAGGAGGCATCTAGGTGACATTTTGCTACTCTCTATACTTAGGAGACAGAAGGAAGGTCGATTTGATGTTGGATCATATTCCAAAGAAAGTTTCCAATGAAGATAATCAAGAGTTGACTCAACTTATCAAAAAGGAAAATATCTAGGCAACAATATGGAGGTTAGAACCAGATAAGGCCTTAGGCCTTGACAATTTCTCTATATCCTTTTATAGGTATTTTTGGTACCTTATTAAGTAAGATGTAAAAAGAATGATACAATATTCCCATAGATAATACAAACTAGGTGTAGCGCACCTACTCAACTACCAAG
>JZKD02S2013319.1:33277-48993 GCA_000966675.3 Picea glauca
GTCATCTTGCATATTGTTTTCAAAGCAATAGGGGTTTACATTAGGGATGTCCCTTGTCTCCCCTTCTGTTTATTATTATGGCTTATTCTCTAAGCAACAAACTAGAATTTGAAAGGACCATCGGGAATTTCCCTAGAATTCAGATAGTTTGAGGAATCAAAAGTGTCAACCATTCCTAATTTTTCGATGACACTTTGCTAGTAGGTGGAGCCTCTATAACCATTGCTTCCAGATTTAAACATATCTTGGACTCTTTCTTGGACACATCGAGAGGAGCAATGAATTAAAATAAATGTTAGATCTATAGTTGAATGTTAAACCACATGTGATGCAAGTAATATCTCAACTCTTTCAATGTACTATAGCATAGAATTGGTCTTCATTTTGATACCTCAAAATCCCAATCTACCTAAAAATTATACCATCATAGGAATGACATTGTATTGTTTAGAAAATTAGGAATAAATTTATGTAGTGGGGTTCTCAATGGCCTAACCTAGCGAGAAGAACCATTCTCATCAAATCCATATTATCAACCTTACCTCTTTATCCATGTTTGTCTCTATAGGCCCCTTGATTAATCATGAACTAGATAGCCAAGGATATCCAAAAAAAAATGGAAAGGGGGAAACACAGTGAAAAAAAATTCCACCTCATTAGTTGGATAGTGATCAAGAATCCAAAAGACAGAGGTGGTTTAGGGATAAGGGATCCCGCTATGATGAATATGGACATGGAATTGAAAATGCCATGGATATTGATTGCAGGAAGCCCAACATTATGGAAAAATATCTTATGTAAAAAGTATTTCAGGAGAATAAGATAGCAATGCATAGAACATGATCTCAAGGAAACAAATTGTTCACCTATTCTTAGGTTAATCGAAGATACCATTCAATTAATATAAGATAAATTAACCTGGATTTTGGGAATCGATTAATTCATGGGAGGACAACATACACGGAAAGGAAAAATTGTTGACCCGTGACGATTTGGAAATACTTAAGGAATGAATGAGAGAGAAAGAGTTTCATACCCTTCATGATAT
This sequence comes from Picea glauca, assembly GCA_000966675.3. Classification (NCBI taxonomy): domain Eukaryota; kingdom Viridiplantae; phylum Streptophyta; class Pinopsida; order Pinales; family Pinaceae; genus Picea; species Picea glauca. Next base: position 34,326 of record JZKD02S2013319.1, read on the forward strand.
ATCCAATTGGGATGAGGATTCTAGAAATTGGATGGGTTGGAGATTTGGGTCTCCCTAGAAAATCTTGTTCCCTCTGTTCACTATTTAATTAAAATACTTTTGGGGTGTGCGCCTTGGAACATAATTGAGAAAGATAAGAGGGGTTGGGGGGAATCAATCTTCTCAGTCAGTGCTCGTTATAATGTTTTTCTTGAATCAACCAAGCCTTCACAAACATCTAAATTTTGGAATAAGATATAGCATGGAGATGTGATACCAAAGATAAATGTCTTTTGTTGGATTTTGGTCCATGGGAAAGTTCTCACTTCAGATAATATCAAGTAAATAGGAATAACATGCCCCTCTCAATGTGACTCACGCAATCAAGTAGAGGAAACCTTACATCACCTATTCCTTTAATGAAATTATGTCAAAGAGGCCTATAAATGTGTCTTAGCAGGTTTAGATCATAGAGTTGGATGGCCTCAATCATGTGAGGAGTTCTTTAAAAAGTGGTGCAAAAACTATAGTGGAAACTTTAATCAAAAGTTGGCCTTTAGGAGATTTTAGGAAGCTATACCAAAATATATGTGTTGGAAAATTTTGCTTGCCCGGAACAAGAAAATTTTCTAAAATGAGAGGATATATCCTAGGAAAACTTCCTCTAAAGTTGTCCCTCTTATATATGAGCATATGCAGAATCGAGTCAAAATGTTCGACCAGGTGTTGGATGGATAAGAAAAAGACTAGATTTCAAAGTTTAAGTTGAATGTTTATGGTTTTCCTTTTAGTAAGGGGAAAGGAGCCATCTGGCTGTAGTGGGTGATTAGGAAAGACCAATCTAAATTTGTGTTTTGGCAAGTTTAGAAAAATACAAACATCCTTTTTTCTAATGGGCCTTCATAGAATAACACACGGGTGATAAGTGCAAAGGGGAATCTATGTGATCCCAAAGGAAACATATTGGTATACTATTCTCGGGGGCTTGGAAATATCTGAAATAATCTCATCGAGACCTATTATTTATGGATGGGTTTGTTTATTATGAAGGAAGTAGGGATTAACCACCTAATGGTCTAGGGGACTCGATGTTGTTCATAAGATCCATGGTAACTCACATAGAACTGGGGAGCAATGTATTGAGTTATCTTACCTCGAGGATAAAAAGATTGGTCTCCAGTTTCGACATGATATTTGTCTTCCATGTAAAGAGGGAGCTCACTTGTAAGGTATACCATTGGTCCAAGGTAGCCCCACACCTTAGCATGAGAGTGTTAATAAAAAATGGGATGAGTAGCATCAACCCCGTACCTTAATGAATCCTAATATTTAACAACAAATCATTCCAATTTAATGCAAGGTTGCTACATGACACATGAAGATCTAAATGACATGTGTCCATCATTGTTCATGCATTTGAAGGGTATGAAGAAGTGTGGTAGTATTTAATGCCACATGTGTGAGCTTGTGTTGAAATGTGGGATTTTCTTGGCAATGGAGATGATTTGTAGCAACAGATCTTTGGCATAGAACAAGACACCCCAACATCGATGGATCTAGCATGGTTCTGTTGGAAGGGAGGTGGACTGGGTTTTAAGGTGGCAAGATGGTTTTCAATGTGGATTTTGTAGGTTCAATGATATTTGAAGGTGTACGAGGGTGGTGAGGTTGGGTATATAGGTGAATTCAATTCTGACACTTTCCTTGGATTAGGCTAGGAAACCTTAGGTTATCCGGTTTATTTTCCCTGTTGTTGTTTCATTTGATTTTTATGTTTTATGTTGCCAAGATAATCCTTTGTTTCTATCTTTCAAAGAAGCTAGAATTGGAATTCGATGTATGTGGGTTAAGACTAGAGTTGGAGTTAGATGTCTAGGGATGTTTGGTATGGTTCCATTAGCACTTTTGCGAAGGGTTTCACTGTGGTATAAATGGAAAATCTCGAGTGGAGGGAAGCTTGGAAGATCCTTCGTAGGCATAAAGGAGTCAACCAAGTGAATAGTAATGGCCTCCTCAACATTTCCATGAAAATTTATGAGCTGGACCAAGTAATTCTAGGTAATACTTCAAATTCCATGAACATTCTTCATATTCAGATGCAGGGAATTGGCTTACTGGAGGAAAAATTCCAGCAACTACGCTCCCTTGGTTCTTCCTTAGTGTATGGATCCAGTCTCTTGTGCCTAATATAATCATGATTCTGTGAACTCATCTCAACAAAATCAAAGGGATGATGAGATAGTGGGTCATCTCCATGACCCTATGTAAGTGGAAGAGATGGGTTCCCTTTATTAAGTTGAGGGATAGGAAGCTCAGGATAGTGCTCCACCTTGATTGGTTATGTTTTTCAAAGTTGTAATAATTTTGGGTCAATTTGTCAAGGAAGCTACTAGTTGTAATACTTGGAATGCTAGTTTGGAGGAAGTCATAGGGTCTTTGTCACTATTACTAGAATTATGTACAAATGTGGATCAAACTGAAGTTTTTGCTTATGATTGTTGCCTATTTCAGAGGACTCCACTTTTTTAATGAAATTGTATTTATGTTTCTGTTTAAAAAAAAAACACCTCTCAATGTAACAACCTTTACTAGAAGAAAATCGATAATATCAATTATATTGACAACATGGGTTTAGGAGTTCCATAATACCAATAATATTATATTAATATTAAGTAGGGACTTTTATTTACTGGATAATTTCCATGCAACATGGTAAGGCGTTAATGACACTAGTCCATAATCTCATGTTCTCATGTAAATCAATTTGTCAAGGAAGCTACTAGTTGTAATACTTGGAATGCTAGTTTGGAGGAAGTCATAGGGTCTTTGTCACTATTACTAGAATTATGTACAAAGGTGTATCAAACTGAAGTTTTTGCTTATGATTGTTGCCTATTTCGGAGGACTCCACTTTTTTAATGAAATTGTATTTATGTTTCTGTTTTTTAAAAAAAAAACACCTCTCAATGTAACAACCTTTACTAGAAGAAAATTGATAATATCAATTATATTGACAACATGGGTTTAGGAATTCCATAATACCAATAATATTATATTAATATTAAGTAGAAACTTTTATTTACTAGATAATTTCCATGCAACATGGTAAGGCGTTAATGACACTAGTCCATAATCTCATGTAAATCAACACATTAATAACATGCATGTTCAAACATTAATAACACTATTTTCTTGATTTAATTTTTACATAATTTTCCACACATTAATGAAACTAAACATTGTAAGGCATTGATAAGACTATGTTAAATATTCACTTTTAAGATAAATCGGTATGTGAAATTTATTTCCTTATCTAGAATCTCCCTAAGATATGCAAATTTTGATTATATGATTTGTTGTAATGTATGTATCTTTATTTATATCTAACTTATTTTTGTTTGATTTGATTATTAAACTAACTATGAAGTATTTTATTTTGTTATTTGTTTTTTTTAATCGATATGGTTAGTGTTATAGACATGACACATCTATCTCACTTAAGTTGTAGAAAGCACCTTTGGATGCAATAAGAATTATTTAAAAAAGTTTAATTTTTAGTAAAATTTAAACGAATTATTGTTTTAAAAACACGTTTTAGTAAAATTTAAACTTTTAGATACATTGAAACATTATGGCTGTAGTCTAAACGTTCTATGAAATGAAGTTTTTCCGACAATATTGTTGGGGATATTTGCCCAAAATCCGACAAGAAATTGTTAGATCTGCAATGATTATTTTTGTATAGTCCAAGTGCCCCAGAGATTTTTCAGCACGCTGAATTTATTTCTGCATTCAGAAATGGATTTTAAACAAAAAAAAAATAATGATTTTGTGCAAATTTATGTCATTGAATTTCAATAAAAAAATCCATTTCATAAAACAATTAAACAACGCCAACTTTATATGTCCAAGATAACTTCATGAATAAAGGTTCAAAAAAACATGGCTACTCTATGTGATAAAAAAGTTTTGAAAATAAATCTCACAAAAACCTTTAAACAACCTGCCTTTAAACAACATGGAACCATCCTTCTTTGAATTTTTGCTTCATCGACATGGAACCATCCTTCTTTGAATTTTTGCTTCATCAAATTTCAACCGAAATAAAATTTTCCAAACCGAAATAAAATTTTCCAAACCAGTTTAAATAATACTTAAAAATTCCAAACCAGTTTAAATAATGCTTATAATGTGTGTCTATTATGTGCTTAGTTATTCCTACAATGTATCCTAGTTATTCTCAAATAAGTAAGTTTTGTCAATTTTAATATGGAAATGCATTTCTTCCTATACTCTACATAATCAATTGCACATTAAGTATTTTTTGTTAAATAAATAATAAGTGTTGACTTGCAAAATATTTAAAATAATTTTGCATTTCTATATATATATATATATATATATATATATATATATATATATAAACTTATTATCATAAATATTTTATAGCTAAGAGTTATAAAGTATATATTTTAACAATTTATATATTTACATTTAATAATCTAGAGTATATATAGAAATGTATTACCATAAATACTATTTTGGTTAAAAGTATTTTTTAATTTTGGAGTAAGATTTAAAATTGCTTTTTCATCGGTTAAGAGTTTATCTTATTTTGACATATGGAAATAGGTTAACATCCCAAGACTTAGGCATCTAACATGAGTAAAAATGTGTCCTCTAAACGACCACTAACATGTTATTTTAGGTGGCATCGTTTTCCTTGAATAATAATGAGGAGTTAGCCAATATTTACTATTAACTACCAATGACGATTATCGTCACTACTAGTTTACAACTAAGTTATGATAAATTTTGTTACCTTGAAAAATATACATAATTATAACTACTTACTCATCTTTTTATACTCAATTCATCCATGTATAACGCCATGGTTTTTTTAAATCTACACTGGCCCAAAGTGTTATTGCACAATATTTTACACGTGAATTACTTCTATCTACTTAAATAGACTCTATACTTAATTCCTTGTATCGATTACATACTTAGTGACTACAAGCAAGTTTTTAAATCTACACTGACCCAAAGTGTCATTGCACAATATTTTACATGTGAATTACTTCTATTTACTTAAATAGACTGTATACTTAATTCCTTGTATCGATTACATACTTAGTGACTTAGTGACTACAAGCAAGTTTCTTTGATCTAATATGCACTTGTAACTTGTATTTTTTTTAACTAAGCCGAGTCTAAATATTTTATATTTTGGCTTTTTTCAAGGGATATTTGTTCAAAATTTAGCTAAAAATTGTTGTATGTGCATATTTGAGTGGTTAATTATATGTAACCCAAATTCCTTAAGAGTTTTTTAACAGGTTAAATCAATTTTGTATTCAAAAATACAATTTAAATAACAAAAAATATTAATTTTATACAGATTTATGTGGCCAAACAAAAAAATAAAAAACACAGAACAATTAAACAATACCTTTAACTAATACACATTTAGTTATAAATTCTTTTATATATCGAGGTTATTTTACTTAGTTCCCTTCTTACTCTATGCACTAGCTTGTGGCAAAATAAAGTAGATTTTATGTTTGGGTTTTTCCATGTTTTATTATTAGTGAGAATAAGTCATTTGTATAGATTTGTATTATTTATTATGTAAGTCACTTTACTATGTAATTATTTTAAATCAATAATCGATAAATATTGATAAATATTAAGTAGGTCAAAACAAATGTAATATATATTGAAATATTTATTGTTAAATTTAAATGATTTAGATATAATAAAAATTAAGTAGGTCAAAACAAAGGTAATATATGTTGAAATATTTATCGTTAAATTTAACTGATTTAGATATAATAGTAAATGCGAAGACATATATTGCACTTAAATTGATTTTTTTTAACAATTACATAGTTTTATTAATTGGATTGATTTTTTGGTTAATAATTAAATCATTTTTTGTTGTTATTTAAATTACATTTTTGTATAAATGGATTTAGTTTGCTGAAAATTTGTGGGACATTTCAATTATACAAATTCAACGATTCAAATCTGTAGATCTAACCATTCCTTACTCGATTTTGAACAAAATCAAACAACAAAAATCACTTAAAAAACAGGGGAAAAATAAAACTTTTAAACTACGCTATTCCAAAAACATGGAAATTTTTTTGGGTGAAAAGTGGGTTGCTCTTAATGTCATTTCCTTGACACCACATTTTCCCATTGGTGTTGAGTCCAAAATCTGTGTATTTTGTTGGATTTTTATGTTAGATTATAGTGTTGCATTATTTAAATTTAGTTTACGAACTACCAATTATGATGGAGGTACATTTGTGAATTTGCATGGTTTGCACTCATTAAATCTTAATTACATTATTATTTACAAATAAATTTAATAGATATTATTATATTTTCTATAAATGTATGAAATTATTTATTTTAATAATTATAATATTTTAAATTTATTATTCATTTTGATATTAATAATGGTAAATTTAAAATAATTTTAAAATTTGTTTAAATATTAATTAATTAAAACTTGAATGGTTCAAAGTTCCAATTATTTCGTAACAAAATATATTAAAAAAAAAATTATGACATAAAATTTATATTAATAGAAATTTTACGAATGTTAATATACAATCCTTATTACTATTTAATCATTTCCAAGTGTTTAATGATTCCATGTTAATCTCAATTTTAAAGAGTTCAAAGCAATTTTAAAATTTTTCTAAATATTTCATGTTAATTTACATTCAAAACCATTTTAGAATTTATCTAAATATTAAATCAATTAAATCTTTCTGTTTTTATAAGTTGTTTGAAGTTTAAATTATTTTATAACAAAATATTTCAAAAATAGTATAATGTTTGGTGAAACTCTATGATATAAGATTTATTCTAATCCACAATACTAAAAAAAAATATGATTCTCTTAAAGAACTGGAATTCCTACTTTAAATGTCTTTACGAGTTTTCTGATGCCATGGACACCATTCCTATTGTCTTTATAGAGGATGAAGTTTTTTCTTTGGATGACATAGAGTTCGACTTTAAGCGGCTTGCAAATGGGAAAGCTAAGGACATTGAAGGCTACCGCGCTGAATTTTTTAAAATCAGAGGGCCTATCCTCATCCCTCACATACACAAGTTCTTCAATTTAGCAATCAAGCAGGGCTTCCCTAAACCCTGGATGCAAAATCTCATTGTTCCTATTTTTAAAAATGGGGATAGAAACATTCCATCTAATTATAGGACCATTATGATTCGCTTGATTTTAGCCAAGCTTTATGGAATTATTTTGGAAAAGAAGATTAGCCTTTGGCTAGAAAGTCACAGTAAAAGACCTAAAGGCCAAGCTAGGTTTATGATATATCATTCAACTATGGACCATCTTGTTACGTTTAGGATCATTGTAGAGGAGTTCCGCAATACTAAAACCAATCTTTTTTCTTGTTTTGTTGACTTTAGAAAAGCTTTTGACACGATTCCCAAGAAAAACCTTTGGAATATGTTGGAAGAGAAAAAAGTTCCTTTCGAGTTGAGGGTTGTTGTAATAAGGCTATATGAGAATGTTATTGCCAAGTTTAAGAACACTGAGGGCTGGTCGAAAGAGATTAACTGTAGTATTGGAGTCAAGCAGGCTTGTCCCTTGTCCCTACCCTTTTTGGCATATACATTGACAAGTTAGAAGATTGTTTGGAAGTAGCAGGTTTTGTCGGCCCTACTCTCACTAGTATAGTCATCAATATTCATCTTTATGTTGATGATATCATTCTTATGGCGAGGAGTCCTTGCGATCTTGAAAACCAACTAAGAATCCTCAAGGATTTTTGCTCCAATATGGGTATGACTGTTAATACCGACAAGACTAAGGTCATGATCATTAAATCCAATAAGATCACTTATGACACTTTTGTATTTGACAACAACAACTTGGAGGAAGTGACATCATACAAATATCTTGGCATCAATATTCACTACAAACTCAACTGGAATTATAACATTCAGAAAATGGTTATTGGGGGATGGAAAGCTTATTATGGGCTTGAAAACATTTGTAAATCAACCAATCTTTGGATATGCGATAAGAAGAAACTTCTCTTTGAGACTCTTGTTACGCATGTTATTCTAAATGGATGTGAAGTTTGGGGATGTAATATCTCTCATGAATCCTGGAGAAATATAGAACAAATCCAAAAGAATTGTATAACCTATAATCTCAAAATGAAAGGAAATACGTCCTATCCCATCCTCCTCTTAGAGGCAAGACTTTCCCCCATTGAGAGCATGACCATGACTAGATACCTAATTTATAAGAACAATTTAAACAACATGGAAGACAAGAAGATTCCTAAAATTGCTTCAAAATCCAATCATAACCATCTTCGACTCAAGCGAGGATGGCATAAAGATGTCGAGTCTTGGCTAAGTTATTGGGGAATCATGGAAGACACCATTTTGCAAAATAAGGATACTATTAAAAATATCATTAAATCAAAATTTAAGGAGAAAAATGTGGTGTGATAAAGAGCTAGAGGATAAAAGAAAATTAAGGTATTATAAGGATGTAATCAACCCTAATCTAGAAGATCAAAATTATCTCCTTGTTTTGACAATTGTAAAGAAAAAAATAACCCTTGCTAAGATAAGAACAAATTCTCACGAGCTCCATAGTGAAACTAGGTGTTGGTCAATTCCTAAAATTCACTGGATAAAAGAGTGCGTCACCTTTGTGACAATAAGAAGGTTGAAGGTGAAAAACTCTTTCTCTTAGATTGTCCAACATATACCCATATTAGATATCAATTTCAAAATATTTGTCACACTACCAACCCTCCTAACCTTTTAACTCAACAAAACTATGGTGATCTTGGAAAGCTTCTCTTAATGTTTTTCAAGTACATAAACACAATGCTAAAGAATTGCAAGTAATCCCTTACCCTCTTAAGGTCTGATAGACCAATTCAATCTCAGTGCACATTCATCATCATCATCATCATCATCATCAATGTTATATATATATATATATATATATATATATATATATATATATATATAATCGATAGATTTATATTATATAAAAGACTATAGTCAAGTTCACAGTGAGAGTTACAATCCAAAAGGATATAATCATCTGAGTACAACTCAAATAATGTGGCTATCCAACATAGTGTAAAAGGTTGAAGTTTCTTAAAGAACATCTTGAACCCAATTTATAGAAAAATACTTAACAATTTTACAACTTTAAATAGCATAACTAACAACAAGTGAAGTGTAACAAAAAAAAAATATTCAATATGGAGTATTGGTTCCAATTATTGGATTTGCATTCATGATGCATTGTTGTATTGAGACCTTCACTCCAAAGGTTCCATACTCTTTGACTGAGGAAGAGGCTAGAGGACCATTTCCAAGCTTCTACTGATTGATAAAGTAAACCATTGATTGTTGTAGCACAACCAAGACAACTTCAAGTACTAATATTCACTTCGCTTGAGACATCAAAATCCCCATTAAAATTTCTACCATATGATAAAGGAATGGGTTCAATTGTAACCTCATTTTTGATGATTAAAGTCCCTTCCTTTTACCTAGTGGCCATGGATGCATACATGTCTTCAGAGTTGTTATCTCTCAAGACATGATACAACGTCAAATTGGAGAATGAATAGTTGAGATGACTTATTCTACCAAGCATAGAGCCAAGCCTCACATCCAATGAGAACGTTCCTCGTTGCATATATATAATGACGAGCAAAGAATCTCCAATCACAACCATGTTGTGGATGTTGAGTGATTTAGTCATATTTAACTCTTGTATAAGTCCATAAGCTTTTGCAAGAATATTGGATTGGATGCCTAGACTCCATGAACAAATTATTACATTTTTCTACTAGGGTTTAAAATTATCCTCTCTGCACCTATTGCTCCCTTTTATAATAAAGTATATTAATAATAACTTTATTTAAAATAAAAAATAAAAACTTATATTATTTCATCAAACCATGTATTGTAATATTCATATTATACATATAAACTATAATATTTTTTTAAACTAAAAAAGTACCAGCCATTTATTAATCACATAATAAGATAGACATACAAATATTCCCTAGTAGGGGCCTGCCAACCGAGGAAACCAAACCTCTACTAGGTCTGTTCATCAAAAGTTGGAAATGTCTGAAATAAATGTTTCTGTCCCATAGTACCATATACTAATAACTTATAATCTAGAATATAACTGTCCAAAGACTATAAACTGAAAAATAAAAACAACAGAATGATCTCACCAATCAACCAACGCTTGGAGGAAGAGGAGCATCCTCCACATCCACTTCCAAGAGCATATCCACATCCTTCGAGTCCTCATAAGACTCCATTTGTTGAGCCTCAGTGTCCACTTCAATTTGATTGTCCTTTGTGCCTGTCGAGCTTATCGACTCCATTTGTTGGATCCCCTTAATAAGCCAACAAAGAGACCAAGAATGATCAGTACTTATTGTGTAGATCCCCAAGCTTTTACTTTCGACTCATTGTCCTGAAGATGGATCCTATTATTGGATTCAAAACATTGATAGAAATGACTTACTGTGGCGAATCCAGAAAAAATTGTCCATATTTAATAGTAATTTATATTAATAGAATACATGGTGTGTGTGTTTAATTTGTGTAAAACATTTTTATGTTTCAAATATTTTCATTCATGTTTTAGAAAATTTGTAAAATATATGTTTTGTTTATAATTTAAAAAATGATTTAATTAATTGTTATCAATATTGTCGAATATTTAATTAGTTATGTATTAACACATATTCGTTTAAATATCTTTAAATGAAGCACATTAACTTCATTTAAACACATTGATTAATTCCTGTTGTTTTCTAAATTAAACACATTAATTAAGTTATGCTGTTTTCTAAATTGAGTAAAATGTGAAGTTATGGTTGTCATCTTCTATGTGTTCCGCCTCACAGTCATTGGTTGTTATCTCCTATGCACTTTATTTAGCATGTGTATCCAATACAACGATAAACCTAACCTTGATGTCAATGTAATTTTCAGCATATTCATGTTAAACTACTATTTTTTCATTTGGAATGTGAATCAAAATTACATATAAAAAGGTTCATTGATTTATATTAAAAAAAATCAAAATGATATTATGTAATTTGGTAATTTTAATCAAGTGTATTTTCATGATAATCAATAATGATTTGATAAACCAATTCATTTCCTTGAAAAAATGAAAGTTTGATATCACAAAGAATATCACCACCACAACAACAATTATCTAAGTGTATTGAATATGCAAATTGAACGTGGTAATTTTATCTTTTAAGGAAAATATATGTTATTATGGGATGAAAATTAAGGGAAGGTAGGAGGCTTGTCCCTTTAACTACTAGGTGGTAAGGCTAGCTCATGATTACAACACATGTGAGGTTTATGGGAAGGATCTCCATCCACTCTCCCAATCCATTGATTAACATCATATTTACTTTCCTTATCCTTGTCATGATAGCTTGGTGTTGGTGGTTGAAGGTGACTATTAGCTTCATTTGTGTTGGTTCAACACTAAATACTTTTCATGGAAGAGATATCATGGAGCTTCAAGGCTTTTGGTTAGCATAGATAATGACTTAGGTGATTTAGGCCTGAGTAACTTAGCTAAAAAATCTCACTCTAGGGTGGTTGAGACTTTGAGCAAGTACGAGGAAATGTGGGAAATTTGCTTCCAACATGAGAGGTGCATAGGGATAGGGCAGGTGCAATGGCTCTGTTGGAAAAAGGAGGTGAAACCCTTACTAGCAGGCCTGAGTTTTTCATCCACCATTGGGAGATTATCTTTGTAGATTATGAAGGTGAGAGTTTTGGCCTTTCCAAGTTCTCTTCTCTGTCTATGAGAATGGAACAAAACTAGTATTTAAGGATCGGTAGGAAGATTATTGAGATGGATAATTCAACTAGGATAGTGAGGAGAGGTAATCCTCAATACTGCAAAAATTCCAACAAGGGTTCCTTCTCCAAGCGGACAACCAAGGTAGAGAAGGAAGTTAGAGAGGCTACAATTCACTACCACCAGAGATTCCTTCCAAAACTCAAGTTCAAGGTTGAAAGAATTGAGTAGAATGTTAGAGAGAAATGAGACAACACATAATTAGAGGCTATTGAGGCCAAATTAATGGATTGGGTACCAGATATTGGATTCACTCGTAGTAGGGATACAAAATGCTTCATGCAGATTGATATATATTGGCACACTAAACCAATTCTTTCCGAAGTGAGTGAAGAGCAGGGCATGCAACAAAAGGTCATCCTAAACACTTTAAACATGCAACAAAAAGATACAATGGATAAATTAGACTACTTGGAAAAGAAGTATGAAGCCTTGGTCAAGCTCCTATGGGATATGGAAGCAGTTGGTCAAGCTCATAACTAAGAAATCCAATCACCAGCATAGAAACTCTTGCAGATACCAATCCTCTTCTCGTATATGTGGACTCGACCTCTATGCTAATCCATAGATATCAAGTTATTATGTTTCTATTATTATATTAATGTTTTCCTTATTGGTCGGCTAGACCCTTAAATTGTAATTGTACCCTTTGTCTCCTATATATACCAAGGAGACCTAGTTTTAGTGAGCATCTCATCTTGTACATTTGGTATATTGTGAAAAGAGTTTTCCCCCTTAAAGAGGATTATCATCCATTCTTCTCTCTCATTCTCAACGAGTGGAGTTACTTCTCTTTCTCTTTTTCTTCTATTTGGATGATTTGGTGCATAACATTTGGTTTCAGAGCATATGATCCTTGGGTATGGCTCCTTCAAATGAGTCATCCTGATATTTTCACTATTAAAAAAATTATGGATAGTTCCAAACTGTGAAAATTTTGGGAGCTCGAGGAGACATAGTGAAGTACCCATGCTAAAAATTCAAGGTTTTGGTTCACTATACTTCTGGAGATATAAAGTATGGAAATAAGGGTTTTTGACTAATCTTGAAATTAGTCTCAAACAAATCATATTTTCATTTTCTCTATAAAACTTTTCTGGGATGTTTCAAATAGAAAACAAAAATGGATAATGAGGATCCATAGTTAAGTACATGTGGTAAAAAATTTAGGTTATTTTCACTATACTTTCAAAAATATAGTATGTGGAAATTAGGGTTTTTGACTACTCCTAAAACTAGTTTCAAATAGACGCTCTTGGTAAAAATGTCATATATGAAGCTAGAAAAGGCCAAATTGAGTGTCACTAGTTTCATCGGAAAGAAGACAGATCATAGTATTTCATGCCAAAATTTTAGAAGTAGATTCGAAAACTTGGACACATGATAAGCCATCAAAGTTTTCTCTCTTGAAAGGGACAAAAACAACAAGTTTCGGGAAAGGTACTCTAACTTTATCTTGGCACACTGGAATTTGGTCAAACCTATGGCATTACAGAGAATACACATATTCAAGCTACTGTATAACAAAATTTCAGACTCATCAGGCCAAAATTTCAAAGATACTTCAAGAGAAAGGTCGACCAACAAGACATTCCACAAACCATATTTTTTGAAGGTATGCTAACTTGAAATTAGCATAACTTTTGATTGAATGATCTATTTTTAGTGATTCAAAACTTTTGATAAAGAGAAAAAAGAGGAGAATTATTATTTTCTCACATGGAAAAGGGTTCTAAAAAAATATCTACTCCTACTAAACCTCTGAAGAACTTATATACGACACCTAAAAGTGAATAATTATAGTATCATGTATCCCTATAGAGGAACCAATTTAATGAAATAGGTGATATTGTGTTGAATTGTTTTTATTTGGCACATTTTCAATAATTAATTAAAATAAAAATAGATCAAAATATGGAACAATTAAAAAACTCCATGGTATTCATGCTCTTACATACCCTAGATGAGAGGTTCATGCAAGAAAATCATGAAAATGGGGAGAATAAAATTGTTGAACATATGGGGAGGATTTAAGTAATGTGGAGAACATGAAGATTGAGTCCCACAATCATGGTTATTCATCACTCCAATATCCGTATAATTGGGGGTTCAACTCGATACCAAGGAACTACTTAATCCAAAGATTGATATGTGGAAATTTAATGGTAAATATACTATAACATGGATATTCCAGCCAGAGCAATTCTTTGAACTACACCCAAGTGCCAACTTTACAAAAGGTAACTCTTGCATACTTGTATTTAGAACCTGATCAATTTGTTTGGTATCGATGACTTTGTGAATGAAAAAATGATTCCATTGTCTCTTGGTCCATTTTTACGGATGAATTCATAGGAAATTATGGGGATATTAAGAGAAACACATTCTTTACTCAATTGATAAATCTTCAGCAAAGAAGTCCAATTACAAATCACATTCAACAATTCCAAAAGTTGAGTCTCAAGGTAAATAACATTCCATAGGATAATTTGTTTGATCTCTTTATGGGCACTTTGAAGGAGAGCATTCAACATGAGGTACATCTCTTTGAACCTAAATCCCTAGAACATGCTTTCAAGATGGAAAGGAAAGTAGAAAGTGAAAATATGGCTACTAGAAGGGTATCCACTAACAACTATAGATGTTACACATGAAATTTACACACCTAGGTACCTCGCCCTAAGTGTCATAAAGTGTTGTATAAGTGTCGCATACACCTTGACACCATGGAATAACCTATGTCACAAT